>BMAT01008736.1:207770-220687 GCA_019649035.1 Elysia marginata
TCACGATACAGTTACATTGTACAGTACTTTTTACACTACGAGAGATCAACAAGATGCCTTCTACTTCAGCTGTCAGTGTTGCTAACAAGAAACGAAAGTGTCTTTCGTTTGAGACCAAACTTCAGATTATTGATGAAGTTGAAAGAGGAAATAAGAGCAAGGCGGACATTTGCCGCAAATACAGCATTGCGTCAGGTACCCTATCAACGTTTCTCAAAGACAAGGAAAAAATCAAAGCAGCAGTGACGGAAGGAACTAATCACCATAAACGCCAGCGTACGTCAACATTTGCTGATGTGGATCAAGCTCTCCTTGTTTAATTCAAACAGCAAGAAGCAAGGATGTACCGCTACCTGGGCCTGTTTCGGTTGAAAAAGGCGAAGAGCTCGCAAAAAGTCTCGGCTATGCTGATTTCAAGATGAGTGGCGGCTGGCTTGACAGATTTAAGCTCAGACACGGGATTCTTATGAAAATAGTGAGCGAAGAGGCCACTTCTGCTAAAGGAGTTGACACCACAGCTTGGGAGGCAGAGCTTCAAGATACATGTATTTTAAAGAAATTTGAACCCCGGGACGTCTACAATGCAGACTAAACAGGACTTTTTTATAAGTGCCTCCCAAACAAAGCGCTGGCCTTTCAGGGAGAGACCTGCACAGGGCAGAAAGTATCCAAAGACCGCATTTCTTTGCTCTGTGCAGCAAACCTTGCAGGGGAAAAGCTGCCACTCCTTGCAATTGGCAAATATGAAAAGCCAAGATGTTTTAAAAACATCCGCACCCTACCCATCACCTACCACTCTAACAAGAAAGCGTGGATGACTGGAAAACTGTTCGACTTCAAGGAGTGGGTGCGAAAATTCGACCCCAGTTTGTTTTGCAAGGTCGCTCAATCGCACTGATTATCGACAATTGCAGCGCTCACCCACCGATCTCAGACCTCCGTGCCATCGAGATGTTTTTTCTGCCACCCAACACAACCTCTCTGCTGCAGCCGTGCGATCAAGGCATCATTAAAACTTTGAAAACTCTATTGCAAGAGAGCCCTGCGCCGCTTTATTGACTCTTATGAGCAGACAGGCAGCACCACTTCACATTTTAAAATGAACTTGTTGGACACTCTCATCATTGCAGCAGCATCCTGGAATGATGTAGAATCAACAACAATCCAGAAGTGCTTCAAACATGCTGGTTTTGTAAAGAGAAACCCTGTAGATTCTGAAGCATGTTCAGCTCAAGCTCCAGTCAGCCCAGACCCAGTCACTACTGTCAGTGACACATCTACTCTACAAAATCTGAGTTATTTCACTAATTTTTTTGAGAGGTTCTCCTCACGGGTGCAACCGACCTCAGCGTTGATGAATATATCAACATTGAGAAGTCAACGGCAACAACAGAGGAACCGTCTGTACCAGAAATAGCTATGTCTCTACAACAGACAACACCAGATGAGGAAGCTGAGGACTCAGAGGAGGAAGATGAACCAGGCCTCATGCCTGTCAGTAGCAAGTTTGCATTAAAGGCACTGGAGCAAGTGCGTGCATATGTTATGCAGCAAAGTAACGGCAACGCAGCACTGCAACAGATACAGAGTCTGGAGAATATGATCCAACAAATGGCTGAGAGTTCCAAGAAACAGACCACAATTGACTCCTATTTCATACGCTTAAATTAAATAAATGTAACTAAAATGATGAGTGTGACTGTGAGAGAGAGAAGATAAAGAATAAGAGAGAGAGAGAGAGAGAGAGATTACAATGTACATGTAATGATGTATAATATACTTGTCAATAAAATAAACAATAAAAAAAACACACACAGAAAACAAAAAAACAAAAACAAAAAACGCCAAAGCACTGTCAGTGTCACCCAAGGGCGCGTTTATTCACTTTATCAATCAAGGGGCACAACCGTTTTAAAGTTTTGTGTCCAATGGTTATTTTTCTTGAAGCAGAAACGACCCTTTACAAATGTAGTATGTAAGCCTATCATGTTTTCCTCTTCAATATAGTCTGCAATGCTTTTTTAAATGATTTTAAAACAACCTTGTATCCAACGAGACCTCGGGTTCAACAAGGATATAATGCCAGACCCTACTATCCCGTTATATCCAAGGTTCACTGTACTGAGGCTAACTAACCCAATATCTATCTAGAACTGTGTTGGCAATTTCTAGGTCTAAGTTTAAACATAGTACTAAACTACTACACAAAGTCTACACCTATTTATTCTAGACTGAGGATGTATCTAAACTCTAAATCTTTCAACATGCCGACAATTATCTACGTTTCCCTAGACCTAGGCTAGCTACCCAAGGATTCTTGATAGAAACTGACATGTTTTGTCTATCAATAGCTGTAGCTAGAAGAAAGTGGCTACAGGGCGAAGATATTGCCAATAGAGGTCAGCGCCAGAGGATTTGCGGGATCATCAGCTTACAATCTTCTGAGCAAACTCTCAATCAATGGCAACAAACGAATCAAAGCCTTGAAACTGCTAGCCTGAACAGCAGAAAACAGTTCCCGATGGATTTGGAGCGGGAGAAATGAGCAGTAGCTTCATAAGGAGTAAAAATACTCTAATCCCAGGGAACTCATTTGGCTGAAGAGACATAACACCGGTGTAACACCGGACTTGTAATCCATACACCCAGGTTCAAATCCCGAAGCCGGCGGGAAAAAAAGGAAGCAGGGAGTCATGACCCAGATGTGGCCCGGCCCCCTTAGAGTGTCAGAAGTTAGACTTCCTGCTATCTAGTTCCCGATGAGTATCTTACTACTTTTATTTCGATGAAAACGAAGCTGCAGGCCTAGATTAAGACCTAAAACTAAAGAGAGACACAATAACCTCTATGCAATCCAGCATTTGTGTGCGTCACTGATGTTTTATTTCATTTTGTTTTTTAATATTTTATGCCTAAGCACCGATTCTTTCATGCAGGACTTGCAATAGGTTAAGTTGGAGTAATTTGATTGGTAAATTGCCTAGATCTATGCTGTTGCTTTTTCATAGTGCTCAATAGGATGAGAGTCAATGAATGGTCCCGTAGAGATGGACAACATCACCGGTACTTATTAGTGTCGGCAAAAGCTAAATTATCGATTTAATGATCAGTAATCTTCTTATATTATGATACATTTTGCGATATCGAATACACCCCATAAAACAGGTTGCCCAGCCTTCTAGATTTTAGACCTGACATCTGGCTTGTGGGGCAGGCTAAAGTAAACCCATTGCATAGTCTCTAGTAGACCTACATGATTGTATTCTCTGCTTACAGTTGCAACAAAGAAACCGGCACTATGCGTGTGTGCGCGCGCATGCAATAAGCCGTAAATAAAGTTTTATCTGAGCCAATTATGTCCTAGCAAGTTTTAACCCATTCTCTGGTTTAATTGCTTCCCTGATCAAAGCTCCACAGACCCTTATTTTGCAGAACATCTTTACCAAGGAAAAGGTTGGCTGTTACGAGAGAAAGAGTTGTGTGTCTCCCGTTGTGATAGTATGTTTGAGCTGTTTTGATGAGGTTGACTGTTTCTGCAAGTTTCAATCATAAGTTTTGACTTGAGCGATTGTGAGAGAACGTTTTTTTGCGTTTTCTTGGTCAAGTAAAAGTTTTATGTTGGCGCAATGTGTCTATCAGCTTAGGCTGGTCGGTTGTGTTTTCACATTCCCTGTAAAACTTAAAATTGATGTTCAGGTTCGTTCCTTGTGAGATGGTAAAGCCTACCTGATTATGGCAATGAAGCGATTGTAAATTTTCACAAAGATTTAACTGTTGTATAACATTTTGTCGCCAGCGCCAAGAGATACACTCGCCCGGGAACTAGACCAGAGTCTTAAGTATTATTTTTGTATTATGCTATATGCTTTAATGTGTGATTTACAATAATATTGTAGAGGGGCTTTGCGCCCGTGTGATTTAAACTTTGCAAGTTATTTGTCAGCCTCTGTGACCATTATGTAATTAAATGTGTAGACTGGGAACTGCCGTCTTTGCAGTTTCTATTATTTAGAGACTTGTTGTGTTGTGGGTCGAATTGGTTAAGTGCAGTCATGTTAACACTGAGTTAAACTTCATAACAAAAGTACTCAAAACATTGGCCACCATTGATTTTTTAATCATTTGCAGAATATTCTTAGAAAAACCAGATCCATGGATTTCTGCAGATATGTTCAAAACTTGAAGCACTGTTTCATGCAGTCACAATCTAAGTGATCTTTTGATTCATTGCTTAGTAAAAATGTTAAATTAAAATTGCACATCAATTTTAAGCCAACTTAATAAAAAAATAATTTAAAACTTTTACATTTTTGCAATATTGAACCTACCCTGGAGTAAATGTTACTCCTGATGCCTGTAAAGCTGCAGTAAGTGGCCCTGGACCCTGTCCTTGATTACCCAAGTAAACAAGCGGAGATAGTCCTGTCATGTCCGAGTTAAGTAGATCTGGTGAATTGTTAGTGGTATTTGAAAGATCAGAAATCAATATTCATATTACTTTAGTTCAGAACTTATATGTTTTTATTAAGTTCTGGAACGCCAAGATGTTAAAAGGTTTACACTTGAGAGGTAATTAAAGAGTTACATCATTAACTGAATAGAATTCATAACTACATCTCCACAACCAACACTACAACCCAGTCAGTTTCCAAGACACACATTAGTCAGTCAACCAACATTAAAAGCTAAAAAAAAAGAGTTTAAACTTTCAACTGCTGACAACAGAAAATCATGGAACCAAAACTTTCCTTTTTGCATAGCTATACAATTATATATATGTTGTAAGTATACACAACATATACGGGAAATGTTATAAATAAAGACAAAAACAGATACAGTCTATTTTGGATATTTTAAATTCCATGGAAACAAAATTTAATTTTGAATTATCCAAAATTTGAAAGATTAGATTAAGTTACAACAGAGGGATACTATCAGTAATCTGAACATTGTTTAGATTATTTGGACTCTGAAAGTTTTAAAAGAACCACAATGATTTGTCTCATTTGCTTACACTGCCTTGATAAAGATAAAGGTTTTAAGAGCAGCTGTAGAAACTGTTCTCTCATATGGATCAGCAACATGGACACTTACAAAGGTAGCAAGCATGAAGCCAAACCTGCTACTCCTCAAGAAAAGAAACAAAAATGCTAACAGTTAAAAAACTAATCTGCTCTATGTAATAATGCAGTAGGTGTATTGCAAAGTATTTTGGTACATGTGCTAATAACACTTTTTTCAGATCATTAACCATCAAAGTGTCAAAAGGCAGTTTATATCGGCTCTACAAGTGGGAATATTCTTTAGAACTAACGCTTGTTGGAATTATGACGCAAAAATTAATGAGTGACACAATCTGACAAAAAAACTGAGAAATAAACTCTTTGAAGTTTGGCTCTTTCGGTGTAGTTGCCAAGCCATAAAAAAAAAAATCAGTATTTTGTAATAAAAATAAGAAATCGGTATTTTCTAACATTTTGGCCAAAAAATCAGTGTAATACTGGTTTAATGTTCGAATAAATGGCAGGTCTGTGAAGCAAGACTGCGCCAACACAAAGATTTTAGAGTAGTCAAAAGAGTAATATGGGAGGACAAAATGCCAAAAAAGACATATATGGTAAACTGCCAAGCATCACAACCACAATGAGGAAATGGGCCTCGGATTCAGTGGCCACTGCCAGAGAAAAAAGAAATAGTACTTGAACTGATCCTAAACATGGAAAAGAAGCATGGGTGGACAGTTACCTACATACATTGATTAATTTGAACAGGACACAGGAATACCTTGCTTGTGAAATGGAGGACAGAGAAAGATAGAAAAAGATAGTCATACCACAAATGCTTCCACTGCGGTCGCAAGATAGAAAGATAGACATTGCCTTGTGGAATGAAAGAATTCTTTATTAAAAATGTCATTATGATAAAGATGTACCCAGAAAGAAAAATGGAAGTAAAATAAATTTTTAGCATCAGTAAAATATTTTAAACAATATATCCTATTCATGCAAATGATTCTAAATTACAATATATGATCAACAATGACCCCCATAAAGAAGAGTACAGGGGCATGAAAAAAAATCATTTAGAGAAAGGTAGCCATCCTGAGACAGTTTTGAACAATTTTAAACTGAAATAAACAGCAAACACTTAAACCTTGAAATTTAAAAAAAAATGTTTTACCAAGCAGGATGGAATGAAGCAAGGAAACTTTCCAGATTTCTTTGAGATGAAGAAACTAAAAGGTAAATAAACAGTATCACGTTCATCTTATATGACTTTGATTTGCTAGATACCAAGGTAGAAGTAAATCAAAGCAGATGACCTAAACTAAATGTCATAAAAGTGTTTGACCTGCATTTTTAGAAATGAATAAAAATGAAAACTAAGAAAGGATATCAGACATATCATAGGCAGGCAGAGGGGAAAGATGGAGCGAGGTAAACCATTTTTTTTACAAACCTTCACATTAATATTAATAGATATGGCTGTGGAATAAATCAAGAAAAGGGAAATTATAAAGGAAAAAGTGATTGCATATAATCTATGGTATATTTATTTACATTACCTGATGATAAAATTGTTTGAATTGTTTGGTGAGGTCCACCTTGATTTGGTGTATTTATTGAGACGTTTGGCGTGTCCAGAGCGGTACTTTGCTGAGGTCTTGCCTAACGGACAAAAATCACATGGATAAATATCGATCTAGTAAAAAAATGACAAGCATTTCTTTTAGTAGATAGTAGCAAAATCAATATTGGATTGATATAACAAATTAAAAGAAATGGCAATTCTGGTTGACTAACATTGAAAACTGCTGTTCGGTGATAAACTAGATTTTACAAGTAGCCTGTTAAGCTTTCTCTTAATTGCTGCTGTATCTTATAATCACAGAATAAAAATCATTGACTATTGTTGGTTTTATAAATACCTAAAAAATGTTCAGCTTTGTTGAAAAGTCTTACACATTTTTGCTCCAACATGTTCATAACATAATCTGGAGCCAATATTGTTTTAAACCATTAACAAAGTCAGATGTGCCAAGACTTGTGATCACACTATTCAAGGCATAAACAAAATATAAAAGCAACTTAACTACAGTGGAATCCACTTAAAGCCAACATCTTTAAGGGAAACTCTTGCTTAAAGTCAACTCCGTTTGACAGTCCCATTTTGTATTTCTTTATATTTTTGTATTGGTACTTAACGTCAACTTTGCGTAAAGTGAACATATTTTTTTGGCCCAGAGGTCTTGACTTCATCACGATTCTACTGTACATTCGTTGGTGAAAAGAAAATTGATATTCAAGAGGGCCATGCATGAAATAGTTTTCAAGGCCTTATTTCTAGGGACATGCTTTAGTATGTGAGTTGAATTTTCTCCACTGTAAATTACTCTAACCCTATTCATGGAGCGGCATAAAATTAGATATTTAAGCATCTAGAAAAAATATTCCCTATCGCTGTATTTTAGTAAGTAAATTTGAAGTGCCAAAAATATTCATGCACTATTAAACAAACCTGTGTCACTGCAGGACCTCTATCGGGTATAACAACTCTGAGGGCTGGTTTCTTTACTCCTGAGCTTGTGGATATTGCAACAGGCTGAGATGTTAAAGACACTGTTGACCCTGGTGTAATCCCAGTTGGCACGGCAGTGTGTAAAGCAACAGGCACTGGCTGAGCACTATTAACAATCTGGCTACCTATCACAGATCCTGCTGTTGGTCCAGGACTCACTCTGTTCCCTGCGATAATAAAAAATTTGTTTTTATAATTTCCATAAAAAGTGTGCGAATCTGGGTGGGTGAGGTAGCTAACATCAGCAGAACAAATCAAAGTTACATTTTGACACCACAATAACTTTTTTATTTGAAAACATGTAGATTTTATATTTATTAATGGACATGTATTACAACTCAAGCACTTAAAAATACTTAGATATCTTTTCATCTGAAATAAAAAAAACATTATTAAATTTTGATAATTGCTGGCATGAGCTTTAAATTTGTATCAATACTGTTTTGACAATGCCAAGTTTCAATGGACACATGGCAAAAACTGAAAAAAGATAGAACGGCCTTTATAAACTAAGACTAGAAACAAAAAATGGTTGAAAATAGAAAGTTTATTTATTTTGAATTGTTTTCAGCTGTGTGGGTCCATTTTGCCATTGTAATTTATACTTATACGTTTTGAAAGAACCCATTTGTGTATGGGTGCCAGGAAACAAAAAAATTGTGCTAATTTAAGTATAATGATGGTCAATTTGAGAGAACGGGCTTTTTCTATCAAAGTTCACAGGTGTAAAATTTTACTTGGTATAAAATTGAAGTTTAACTTAAGAGGTATTTCAATTATATACATAATAAATTGTTGGAAAGTGGCTGGAAATAGGAAATTAAACTTCTGTGGACCTCCGATCAAAAAAGAACTTTTCAGGAAATTTATGGAGTTTGTTTAAGCTAAGGTTCATTGAGAGCAACGTCTGGTTGCAGTTGAATTAAAAAAATACTAGCCTATCATGTTTGCATTCTTGGTTTTTACAATAATCTCTATCGTAGATAGTCAGTGCTGCATTCCAGCCTTTATTCTTGAGATGTACAGCATTATTCAGTGCTTCCACTGGGAAATGATGAAAACTGAGGATTTTTCTGCGGGGACCAACCAATACGACCGTCGAAGGCAGGAGCACTGCTAGGGGGGGTCCAGGGCATGCTCCCCCGGAAAATTTTAAAAATTTTACTCTCAAAAGGCCCTTTTTGTGCACTTTTGCAAGGTTTGGCTTCAATTTTAAAAGGAGAAGTATTTGCATATTTAAACCCTACAAGAAAAACAATTAACACTTTTAACACTTTCCTTTGACTTGTCCTCAAAGCTGTGAGTCTTAACTTTTAGACCATGTGTAAATTATGTGAAATCAATGACATCAATTTTAAAGAAATACAATATATAGGGTCTCCACCATATCCTTGAAAGTTTTTTTCCAAGACCCCGATAAGCGGGGAAAAAGGCAGCAGCGCATTAAGAATTACCAAAAAAAGGAGCGTATCATCAATCATTAAAAGAGAAATTTCTTTAAAAAATACACTAGTACAAATTTTAGTCAACATAGATGATTATGATATATGTAGCTTACTTGACCTCTGTATTCCTTGCCAATATTGCATTCAATTTTGTCTCCTCTTATTTCTTACTAGGTCAAAATATTACTGTCTTGATGTCTGCACTATATTATGACTATATTACACAGGACTTATCCTTTTATAGCACTCTCAATACCTTATGTACAAAACCACAATTTGCTCTTCTTCCTCTACAAAAATTTACAGGAGCTCCTTCTCTTCAGGTTCCTTACAAATTGAGGCCTCTTACACAGGGCGCAGTAAGTTTCATTGTTATTAGATTTTAGACCGTTCTAGCCATAGTGAAAACAAAGGGTCTTTTTACCCAAGACTCTTGAAAAGTAACTCAGTTCGAATGTTTAAAAAATTTCTAGATCTATTTGATGCCTCAACACTTCTTAGTTGCATAAAATTCTAGATACATGTATTTAGATCTAGATCTAGACCTGGGCCTAACAAAATAAAATCTAGAATCCAATCAGAAAGATCTTACCAAGAGGTACATTTAACTCTGCATTAGGCATTTTGCATCACAGGTCTCCTGCCAATTTTTTTTCAGTGATGAATGAATACATTATTATTTTGACTAGATATGGCGGGATAGAAAGGAAGAATACCAAAGCTGGGAAATGCATATTGCAAAACCCTAGGTTCCATTTAACATTATTGAGGCCTAGATCTACATCTAAATCTAGTGCTAAAATTTAAGATGAACACTAAATAAGACAGAGTTATACAAGATCTAAAGGATCTAGGACATGTTTTTTGCCAAATCATTCGGCTCTTGTACATAAAATTAAAGAAACATGAATATTTCTTTGAAGTGCAGCACACAATACAGCAAAACAAAAAATAATTTAGTGAAAGGGCTGAAGTGAAAAAAGTTTTCTATTACAATATATCTTTAAACTTTGTGAGACAAGATCTAAATTTTCACCTCTTCAAATGGTGTACAACTCTATTGTGCAAACCATAACAGTCAGATCTTGTAATCTGTTACAAACTTCCAGAAATCAATACCTGATAATGTCCACTTAGTTTTTCTAATATTAATAATTACAACTTTTTTTAAACACATTGTTAGGACATTGAAAAAAATAGCTGTTTGGCTTTTTTAAACGAAATACAATTTAAAAAATGCTAATACTCATACTGTCATAGTGTGTCTTCTGATTTTGCTTTATTTTTATTCATTTGGTAGTTTAACTTAAAATTGTTTTATTGTTTGGTACTGGTATTTTTTTTTACAAAATTGAAAAAAAATACATACTTTCATTACTGGCAGGTCTATACACCCTGTAGACATACAGTGTACAGGCTTTGCATATTGTTACAGAACTGAGAACCAAACCTAAGCCTGGTCAAAAATGGATTTCATTGGGATTTTTATTATGCATCTTGAAAAATACTCTTAGCACACAAGAAGGCGGGGTTAAATTGAGTGGCAAAAAATGAAGGAATTAAATCACCTGAAGAGCTAGGAACTGCAGCTGCCACTGGAGCTGGAGAGGGCTGGAGAACAATAACAGAACCTCCAGCCATGCCACCTTGGGTGCTTGTGAACTGTGCTTGTGGAACTGAGACTTGCTGGTACACTGTCTGCACAGTCTGCAATTTAAAGGCATCACAAATTCATGTTTCATTTAGAAAGTGATATAAAAAAACAGATCACATATCTTTACTTGGTTTTGCATTATAACTTAAATAATTGAAGCCAGTGCTTGTTTTTCTCAAAAACACCTTTTTACACCTACAAATGTGCTTCCATTAAAATAAAAACCATACACACACATAAATCATTAAAATAGAACACCTAACTGGCTACACTACTTCTTTCCAGCATGTCAGGCAAGTTCCTTTTTGCAGTGCTGCTGGCACATTTGTATAGACAAAAATGTTTCTTCACATTCAATTAATCTATGACTGGTAAATATAAAAAGTAAAGTGTAACCTTAACGCCCACTTCATATATTGTTAACATCAGTTTAACATTATGAATGATTTTAACTGTTGAGATGCTCCAGCAAACTTGACTGAAACTTTAAGAGATATATTTAAAATATTATGGAATGTGTAAACACTCTGAGAAATATTTACCTTTGGATCTCTCTCTGAATTCATTGCTCTGGCAAACTCAGCATTAATCTTTTTGTACTGGGCATCTGTGCTTGGAGATACAGGAAAATCATCATCATCATCACCACCTAAATCATTTCCCTTGCTGTCTTTCTTGTTCAGCATCTACAATCAAAACAGAAGAAAACAACTTTAATTTCATCTGAAAACAACAGCATTACAATGTCTCCACTGCTTGCAATTCACAGTCCTGCCACTCCTCTAATTGGAAATCAGTATCATTGAGCTAAAAAAATCAGTATTTAGGGCTAACAAATCTGTATAAGACTATAAGCATGTACCCCTTATCACAAACTTTGTCATTGTTTTGGTAAAATCACTGGCACTTTAATTTTTACGTGGCTATCGTTATTGAAATTCTTTAAAAAAGAAGAAAAAAAAACATAGAGTGGTTGAAAAACTAAGATCCTCCAGGTAATTGAAAGATTTTAAAGGTATGAAATTATCAGTGGGGAGAAGTAGGCTTTAAGTGGAAATGCCTGAAATGTCTGCTTTAAGTATGATTCGAACATTTGATTTACATAGTAGCTCACCCACCAGCTTGCCATTAAATGATTAAGGAGCATAGTGGCAACAACGTATAAGCTATGTTTCTCTAAGTGGCAAGACGGTGGGTGCTGAGGCTACTTTAAATCGAAGGTTGTAATCATACTAAAGGCAGACATTTCGGGCATTTCCACTTAAAGCCTACTTCTCTCCATTGCTAACTTCATACCTTTAAAATCTTTCAATAATTTGATTGCACAGTGGCTGCCTCCACTATTTATTCTCATCAGTAAGCCTAGCCTAAAGTATTTTGATTCATGTACTAATAAAAAAAGCATAATTTTCAGATTGTACTAAAAAATGACAGAAAATGGAAAATTTAACTCTTTGAAGTTTGGCTCACTGGGTGGTAGCTGCCAAGCAGTAAAAAATCAGTAATTTGTAACAAAAAATCATAAAATCAGTGTTTTCTCATTTTTAGGCCAAAAAAAATCAGTATAAAAAATTAATACTGATTTAATTTGCATGACTATTACTATGAATGGCAGGTTTGAATTTACTGTCATTAAACAAACAAAATTTTTAAATCAATTAAAATGTGAAAAGAGAGGGTTTTCTCTCACAATTTTGCATAATTAATCAAACCATATACTCTACAATTTAGAGACTCATTCATTCAGGAAATTACTGCAGTTGGAAATGAAACATTCAAATACTACTATATAAAAAAAACAATAAACAAACACTTTAGCACAAAAAAAAGGGAAGGGGTGCTTGGGGGATGGTGGAATCTTTTCTTTTTGTAAATCAGCCTGCGATGAAAAGTCGTTTGGAATGTCGGGAGTGAAGCTAAATAATATTTAAGAACTGAAATTATGTCAAATAATCTTGCTTGAAATAACATATGTACTGGGCTGAATGCAACATTTTGAACACAAATAGTTTTTCAAAACTTAGACATTTAGATTACAAAACTCATTAATGTGACTTTTTGAGTCATGGGTGATTCTGACATGAATTTCAAAAAGTGGTAACTTTGATGCATTTAGAGAGTATAGATCTACAGTAGTTAAGTTTTTACATCAATAAATTTACCCCTTTTTTGCTAGTTATATTAGAATTAATATTGAATTGAATTGAATTATGTTTATTCAGGATTTTGAAGGCCATCGG
>BMAT01008736.1:246599-266159 GCA_019649035.1 Elysia marginata
TAGAAAGAAATTTGATAAAGATGGGTATCATCCCCTTCATTTTGTCAGCCTTGCCAGGATTATCCCGAAATTTGTTCCATGTTAAGGCAAAGAACGACCAATAGAAAAACTTGAAGTTGGAAAGGCGTGTAGCTATGGATGGGGTCCAAAGAAAAGTTCAGGCAATTTTGTCTTGCCAAGGTGGCATCTCTGTTAATTGGTCCATCTAAACTTCTATACGGGCAGCCATAAAGTGCAAAATTTTCCTCCTTATAAGCATAAGCTGCTTGCACTCCTGAATGTAGCTTTTAATTTTAAATAAAACTTTACATTTGAGCCAAAGAATTTAAAAAGCCTGAAGTTTTTTGCATTTATCTGTAAAGAATCAACTAGATTGCAAAAAAAAAAAATTAAACACAGAATAGCTGAAATAAAGAGTAAAAATAACACATTTCAATTATTTGCTTTAATTTTAACTAATCTGTAACTTTTCCAACAATATTAGAAGTTCCTACAATTTCTGTTGCCTTGGTTCAAGCCCTTCCAGTATGCGAGAAATGTATTTATATAATCAGGCCTAGTTTAAAAATTTTTTTTTGTTCTTGAAGCGCATTTTGTTAAAAAAGTTCAGACATTTTTTGGAGGCTCTCTTACGGGTCTCTGTGAAAAGCAAAGCGAAGATAATCGCTTTCTTTATTTACAAAAGAAAATGAATGTCATTTTTGTGTGTGCAGCAAATCCTATAGAATTTTTGTCAACTAATTTTTTTTTACAAAAATTTAGAAAGGGGTATTGATTTCTTTCAGTCAGATTAATATTTTATTCACATATTTGATGATGCTCCGCTATTTTGGGGGTTAGAGGAGGAATTTCCGTTTTTTTTTTTTATAGTCCACAATTCCATGCTTTTTTGTCCCTAGATCAGAGAAATTTTGCCAGAAATGATCTGGGTTTCTTGGCCTTAGAATTGGTGCTTTTTCTACAAAATAATTTGGGTAGACATTGCGTCTCAATAAGATCAAAGGTATCTCTATCATTTCTTCAACTGCACCAACCTTCGGAAACCGAAACTAAAACTGTCCCAAGCATTTATCTCTTTTCTGCGTTGCCCAAATTAACATGTCTCACTCTTTCCCTTTCTCTAGTCTCTATTTGCCCCTTTTCATAAATCCTCCATTGCTTCACTCTCTTTTTTCTTCTCCTTCATTACATATGTCTCTCTCATTTTAAAACTAAATTTCCTTGATGCTCCTTCTCCCTCTCTACCATTTGAGCATCTGTGTGTTTATTTGTAACATGTATAATTGTACTTTTTAGCCTGCCCTGCCCCTCCGCTCTCTGCCTTCAAATTTATTGTTCTGTTGTAATAAGCTAATTCATTTCACAGTAGTGTATATATATTTTTTTTCAATTAAATTCAGCCCAAGTTTTTAACAAAAGAGGAAAGAGTTGCAGAAGCATTGAGAAAGAGGCAGGAAGCGGCAGATGAAGCACGGCGCAAGATGGAAGAAGAACGCTCAAAGCAGATGGAATTTTTGAAAGCAGCTAACCGTGGTGGTAATTACTAATTCCATTTTATAACAAATTCTTACTGATGCGACAAGATCAAACTAAAAATTTGAGGCTACCGGTGTTTTTTAGCCACAAGTAACTCAAACTTGTTTTGAATTAGAAAAAAAATAATTATAGCTTTGAGTTTTCTAACAGTTCTTCTTCTTCCTCTTCTTCTTCTTCCTCTTCTTCTTCTTCTTCTTCTTCTCCTCCTCCTCCTCCTCCTCCTTCTTCTTCTTCTTCTTCTTCTTCTTCTCCTCCTCGTCCTCCTCCTCCTCCTCCTTCTTCTTCTTCTTCTTCTTGTTCTTCTTCTTCTTCTTCTGCTTCCCCCCTCCACCTCCTCCTTCTTCGCCTCTAAGCTCCCAGGGAAGCACAGGCTGCCAACAAAGGTCCCCCACACCATCCTTTCTTGTGCTATCTCTTTCAGTTCTTTCCATGTCTTCTCTGCAGATACCATCTCTGCCTCTGTTTCTGTTTCTAACAGTTAATGAGCTACAATGTCTTGTGACTGATCTTGGCTAAGATAATTTCAATTTTACCACTATCTATTGTTTGCCGTTATGTCCATCTTAAAATTTTTGAATACTGTAAAGTTTAAAAAAAGGAGCAAACAATTCTCATCAAATACATTTTTTTTCTCATTTGCATCAAGATGAACGTGACAGGGATTCATATAGAGAAAGGGAAAGAGAGCGCCGAGAAAGGCAAATGAGAAGAGAGAAAGGAAAGGAAGAAGGAGATGACAGGGGTAAAGCGAAAGACCCAAAGGATAAAGATAAAGAGACAGAAGCTATCAGGGTAAGAAGTTAAATCTGCTTACTGAAAACCATACCTTTTTTGTAGCAAAAATTCATGTTTTTTTTTTAGTTAGGCTAGATGTTAATCATATTGTGTTACCATTACTCATGAATGTGCCATTCTAATCTATTATTTTGGACTGTCATGCTAGATATAACTTTCAACTTCCTGCTTTTTTGTTGTAAAACAAACAAATGTCTTGCAACTAGTCAAAATTGAAAAGAAGTAAAATATTGGTATCACAGAAAAGCGTATTTTCTCTACTTTCAAATACAATAAACAGATAAGCTCTATCATGTTTTTGTGTGAAGTTCTAACCTTTTGAAGTTGGCAGGGTTAGGACATATGAAATTTCAGAAAGGGGAGAATATTACGTTTATTTTTTTAAACAGACATTTATAGAGGTTTTAAGTCCTTAGCAACCATAGCAACTAAAGTTAAACACATTAAACATAAAAGTTCGATATGAATCAGGAGTGAAAACTGTTTAGAAATGGCTTAAAATTAATTAAAAAAGAAATTGACTTCTGGACGCCCACTAAACTTTGAAAGCTTATAATATCTTAAAACTAGGTTGTGCGGCTTACCGTTTGTTTGGATAGATTGTAAGACAAATAAAAAAAAAGACCAACCTAGAAGTAAGATTATGAAAACTTAGTTTGCTGTAACCGGTATGTTGATGGAAATTTTTTTATTCAGTACTGTTTCAATTTGGACTGACTTCTCCTAATTGGTAAATAAACAAATACAGTTGATTTTGGCAATGTCTTCAAATAGATGAGCCAACTATGAGATAAGTGTTTTGAAAAGCCTTCATAGATTTTTAAAACTTTGAATTTTACAGGAGAGATACCTTGGAATAGTGAAAAAACGGAAGCGCGTGAGGCGACTGAATGACCGCAAGTTTGTATTTGACTGGGATGCAGGCGACGACACATCTCTTGACTATAACCAGCTTTACAAGGAAAAACATCAAGTCCAATTTTTTGGTCGAGGAAACATTGGTGGTATTGACATCAAGGTAATTTTTTTTTTTTAGATTAAGTGTGCCTTTTAAGATAGAAGACAGAATGTAATACTTTTGATTTCTGTGTGGTTTGAAGTGTTTGCATCTTTCTAACTTAAAAGAAACTGAGAGTGAAGACTGCTAAATATGTGCTAAATTAGTAGTGAAGAAATCTTATTTCCACATTAAATAAGATCAACTACTGTTTGTATTTGTCTGAAAATATTTCTGTGATGAACACTCTAATGGATAATTTTGCACTGCAAACGTGAGCTATTGTTTTATATTTTGCAAGGAAAATTGCTGTGCAAGTACAGGACTTTTACAATTTAACACCTTGAAATGCAAGGGATTTTGACAATTTGAGGTCTAATTTTTTCAGGCGCAGAAAAAAGACCAATCAAGATTTTATGGTGATTTAATGGAAAAGAGACGAACAGATGCAGAGAAAGATCAAGAGAAGTGAGTTTGTTTAGAATTTTTAAGTCCATTTAGATTGCTGTAAACAGTTTTCTTTCATCAATCCCTTTGATATTCCTTTAGCTCTAACAAAACTTTTGCACTCAAGATGAGTTAAATGTTCTACTGATAATATACTGGCTTCCATGAAATTTGCACTGATGACGTACTGCGGATGGGGCATAACTCATATTTCTAATCACTTTGCTGACAAAGACCCTCAGTAACATATGAAGTGAGAGAAAGAGAGACAGACAAGTAAAAAATTCATTGAATTTTAAGAGGAAGACTTTTAAATGATGAAATATGTGATACAAATATATTTAAAAGCTTTTTGAAGAAATTCAAAGATTAAGTGGGTTAGAGGGCACAAAGATCTCAGCCTAGGTCTCAATCTAGTAATAGATTCACTTTCCATCACCTTTTTCTTTTTGGGTTTCCTCTCCTTCTATTTCCAGTTTTAACGTCACTGTCTTCATCAATGTTATTTACATCTTCAACTACCAAATTTTCTTTATCTAAAACCTGTCTTGTGGTACATCAATTTCTGTAGCAAGAAGCAAAGCGGACACCTAATTTGAAAAACTTCGTTTTTTCAAGGAATGTCTGCTGATAATCGTATGGTGAAAAAGGGACAAAAACTAGAATGTTTTAGGAAGTCCAAGAACTCTTTTGTCTAAAAGTTATTTTCTTCATTTCTTGTATCCTATTGATATGGTTAGGTCGGAGTGGAGATCAATTTCAGGTCTTAATTTCCACCTCTCTTTCCTATCACTGTTGTCAAACAAACCACCAATCATCTTTTCAGCTAACAACAAATATATTCATTATCTGTCATAAAATATTTCAATTAGTATTTTTACACAGTCTACTTGCGATATTTGGAAAGCTATGGGAACGAAATTTCACTTTGAATAATGAAGTTTTCCCAAACTTGAATACCCAGTATACATTACAAAAGAAAAATAAAATAGGTAATATGAATTGAATTTGAATCGTGCAAATACATACATTTTAATTATATGGACTTAACTGTATTAAAGTGTTTTTCAGACATGCCTAAAAACATAAAGACAGTAACGATTAAAATGTGAAGTTACGTTCGGATTAGTTCTACAAAAAAAAATCAAAAGGTGGTCAAGCTCATTAAAATGAATTATGAAAGGCTTTTATTGCAGTTTGGTAATGGAGAATTAGGAATGAAATAGGGCACAAATTATCATTCCTGTCGGTAAACTCCCTATTTGAAGTCAATAGCTTGCAGGTAAAAATGATAATTTTGTGCTCTTTTCTCATTCTCAATTTTCTTCTTTGACTTTAAAATTTCACTACATTTTTTTTTGTCTCATCTAACGTTTAGCTTTGCTTGTAAAAATGGATGTCACTGTTGAATAAAACTATTTCTCTGTTTAGGAAACGTTTGTCAAATGTAGCAACTAAAGAGGCTAAACAAAAATGGGATGATCGTCACTGGTCAGAGAAACCTTTGGAAAACATGCAGGAGAGAGATTGGCGTATCTTTAAGGAAGATTTCAACATCAGCTGTAAAGGGGGCAGAATTCCAAATCCCATTCGCTTCTGGCGGGAAGCAAATCTTCCAAGGGAATTGCTTGATATTATTGACAAAGTGGGATACAAGGTAACATTTTTGTGTATCATTTCATTTTCATGTTTTTAATGCATAAAAGTTTTTCATATCAGACTGTTACATTCATTCAAATAGTGTTTGTTGGTGCATCAACAATCCTCACTATTTTTGATATCCTACATTTTTATATGAGGCTTAATTATTTCATATTGTAATTGTATATTAGAAATTTTTAATGCATGTATCTATTCAATAGTGAAAATTTTACATATTTTTAAAAATTTATGATTTTTTGTTTCATTTAGGAACCAACTCCAATTCAAAAGCAAGCCATTCCGATTGGTCTGCAAAATCGAGACATCATTGGTGTTGCCGAAACTGGTAGTGGAAAAACAGCTGCTTTTCTTATACCTTTGCTTACATGGTTGATGGGACTCCCAAAAATCGCCAGGTCTAGCAATTTATATGAATTGAAACATTTTTTTAAAGCAAATCCCAACCCTGACTTTTTTAATAACATTTTTTTCTTCATGTTCGACTGAATTTGATTTTCACCCTTTGACTTTACTTATGAGTGAAATTAGCATAATGATGAATAGTCCCATTTCAAAAAGTTGTTTAAAATTTAAAAAAAAAAAAACCTACATATGTTTTATGGAGACAAAACACTCTCATTTGTATAACTCTACATGTTTTGGCCAAGGATATCTTAGAAGTCAGCTTGAGGTAGTCTAAAAATTTTGATATAACTTTAATAATAACTTTTGATATAACATTATAACTTTTGGATTGAATAATGAATAGGAAATATAGATCATGTTCATTTTTCCGTTATGCTTACATTTTGGGTGCACAGTTCTTATCTCTTGTGACAGTTTATGAACTTTCTCAAAGTTCTTATTCTTTTGAACAAGCTCTGTTTTTACTTTTTAGAAATGTAACTCTTTTATAATCATATATTTATCTTAGAAGCAGGGCAAACGAGTTGAATGTGTCAATATTCACATTACAAAATATTGATATTTTCAATGATGCATTTTTATGAACTTCCAAACATTAACAATTGCGTGACATTATAAAAAAAAAATTGGTGAAATAATTCAGGACTTATTTTGATTTGAAATAAAGAAAAAGAGGAAGAAAAACTCTTTTTGAAATTCGTTTTCTCTATTTAAAACTAGCAATATGCAACTCATTTGGAGTGACTATGAAACATGAAATATGTATAAACTTTCATTAAATGTATGAAGATAGGCAAAGGGTTTATGAGGACAAGAAGTGGCAAAGGGAGCATGATTTTTTTTTTGTTACTGTACAGGGCATGTTTCACAGTTTTTGTGATGTTTTCATGAAATTTTTTATAATGTCAAACAGAATGGAAGATGCAGATCAAGGACCATATGCCATCATTTTAGCTCCCACTCGTGAGCTGGCTCAACAGATAGAAGAGGAAACCATAAAGTTTGGCAAGGATCTTGGTATTCGTGTTGTCTCCATCATTGGTGGTATTTCTAGAGAAGAACAAGGATTTAAACTTCGACTTGGATGTGAGGTAGGTTTAAAAACTGGGTTCATACGACTAATTTTTGGTTAATGTTCATTTTTTTCTCTTTTTGTATCTTTGATAGTTCGATAGTTAAGATTTCCAATTCTGCGTAAATTATATAGTGTGATTTAGGCTGCATTGAACTACACAAGCATTTAAGCTTGAAATGATTGTGTTTGGAAAATCTTAAGTTCAACAAAGAAAATTTTTCTTTTGTGGAAAAAATGGTATTGGTAGTTAATCAAAGCATGGGCTAAAATTTGAAAAGTAAACTTAAGACTCTAATCAGACAAAAAATTGCACATTTATAGGTTTAAAATTATAACTTGATTTCATTTTTTTCTTATATTTATAAACCAGTTCAATTAAAATGTGGCATGATGATGTAAATGAAAAGACTTTTTTATCTATTCTTTTTCTTTTCACCAATTTGGTTGAATGATTCTTGTTTTGGTTAATTTTATTTTTCAAACAAATGGTGTTCATGCTTTCATTTCCTCAGATTGTCATTGCTACTCCTGGTAGATTAATTGATGTTCTCGAGAACCGCTACTTAGTTTTGAGCCAATGCACATATGTTGTGATGGATGAAGCTGACCGCATGATTGACATGGGTTTTGAGCCTGAGGTCCGAAAAATCCTTGACTACCTGCCTGTGTCCAATGAAAAGCCAGACACAGAAGATGCAGAGGATGACACAGCTATGTTGCAGAATTTTAATACTAAACAGAAATACAGACAGGTAATTAAAAAAATAATTTGCATGGCTGGAGATGTCAGTTGTCTTTGTATGAATTAATTGCCTTAGCTCTTAAAAGCCCAACCATTTTATACAGTTGGGCAGAATATCCATGGCTTCTTCTATTTTTTTACTATTTATTTTGTCTAATATTTAGCATTTGTGTGTTTCATGATAAGGTTAAATATTTTTTAGAAAAGCAAACTACATAATGAAAAACGTAAACATGTACCAAAAAATAAGCTTATAAACAAATACATGGTTATCAGAAAAATAATTTTGATTTTCTCATAAAATGCTTGTATTTTGTGTCATTCTACCTTTATTTATCAGAGTTTGCAGTTTTGATTCCCAGCGTTAGTCTGAAATGTTCAACACATTAACTTCAGATTTGAAATTGTGTGCACCAAACATTTAAGTGATAAAAATAAGTCCTGAGACAAAAATTTGTGATGGGCCTACACTGTAAAGAGTGCCCACCAGAATTTTTTCTAACCTTGAAAAGAAATTTGTTTGAAAGTTTTTAAAAGCAGCCTAGCTAAAAATGATTTTATTTTATGAGGGTCCTTCAGTATACATTTCTTCTTATTCATTTAAAAGTCTATTGAAGATCTATGTAAATCCTCTTCACTTGTTTGTTAGACTTTGAACTAAAAATATTTATTTATATCAAGTTTTAAATTGTACAAAAAAATTATGCAACTTGAGGTGATTGAGGTCTATGCAGACAAAAGTCACCTCTGTAAAGGAACCTGCTCCTACTAATATTTGTTGGAAAATCAATACAAGATCTAAATTAACCAGGGAGTGTGCCATAAACTGCTTAATATTGCAAAGGTCTAGTTTGTAATTAGTTGTTAGTTTCACACTCTCCATTTCTTTTTCTCAGACTGTCATGTTCACAGCCACCATGCCTCCCACTATAGAGCGTCTTGCAAGGACGTTCTTGCGAAGACCAACTGTTGTGTACATTGGCAACGTTGGCAAGCCTGTAGATAGGGTAGAACAGTATGTCTACCTTGTCGGTGAAAATGAAAAAAGGTTTGTATTTTTATGGTGGCAACATTCCATTGGCATGGTTTTGAAACAAATAAGTCAAATTACATTTCAAAAGACTTAATGAAATATTATATAAAAGTAAACTTTAAGAAATTAGCCTTGCCGAAAGAACAAAAATGATGCTTAAAAAGTTCTTTTCCAAAAATTTATCAATGAAAAATCTTTCAAAAGCCGTTTTTTTGCCTATCAATTTTTATGAATTTATTGACTATCTGCGGGCGAACTTGTCATTACTTCTCTATATCCTCCTGGTGCTAGAAGGATGTAAGTCTTGGCAGACATGGTAAATCAGGTTAGGAAGCAAATTACCTTGCTATTTGATGTTCCAAGAATAAAATGAACCTTATTCCTTGTTCCCTGACATTCACTTTTGAGTGGAAGACTATTGTCTGAAAGAAAAAAACCCTGATGAAAATATTGTTGGAAAGTTCTTTAAAAAACTCTTTAATATACGAAAAATTTTGTTTGATGTCTACATTATATTGTTTTTTTCATGGAAGATCCATTTACAAGAAAATGGAGAAAACTTATATAAAGATTTTCCATTACAAAAGAATTGAAGAGCACAGTACTGACCAGCCTTGTAAAATTTCTCACTACAGCCATTATTTCAATGAATTTTTGACTATATGAGGCTGTCCCAAAAGTTCGTCCAGTTGCCATGTCTTCTTCAGCCCAATAAAGATAGGTCCAAATTTAGCTTTTTGTCATGGTTAAAGCTTGTTTCATGTTAAAAAATGATTAAAGTGATATTATAGATAATATTAGCTGTGCCGTATCACACGCTTTTGTGTAGTTCTTGGTTTTGTAGAAAAGAGACTTGTTTTCTAGGCTTAAAAAGGTGGACACTTTTAGTGACATGCTTTATTTTTCAAATGACTCTCTTCCCAATTCAACTTTACAATTTTTAGCGATGAATTTTAACTGCAAGAGGTCTGGTAGACCTATACTGAAAAAAGCAGGTCAATCTTTTCATTCAAAGAAGTGCACCGTCTAGATTTGCTTAGGTCTAGCGGACATAATGCTTATTGTGAAAATGCTAGATCTACAAACACACGAAAATGTTAGTTTTTCTTGTTAATTTAATTACCAAAGGCAATGTTTCAAAAAAAGACACTTTTTGAGATTGAAACTGGACACTCATCAGTTTTAGAAGAGTAATTCCCTTGAAGAAAATTGGTGGCTTTTGATTCAAGCAACAACTGTTGTGAAGTATTATGTCCTCAAAAATTATAAATATTTTAATATTTGGTACCTCTTTACAGCTTTATTCAGTACACAATTTGGTTTTACAAATGAAAATATTGACCCCATAAGCGCAATCACAGCGAATTTCAGTAGCAAGCGATTAGATCTATCGGAGTGAATGTTTGGAGTAGCATTATGTCCGCAAAACTGTGTTATGTCCTAACACTGTTGAAGCCACATTCAGTGAAAGAATGGCTGCAGCATGGAATTTTTTTTATAGAAACTTCCGCTCGTCCTAGAGATTCTATGATAATTTTCAAGTTGAATTAGCCTAAAATTATTGGAATAAGAACAAAGGAAATTCACTACAATTTTTCTTTGTAGTGAATGTTATGTCCGGACCAAAGTAGCTAATTTTATTTAATGTAGGCATATTAATATAAAATAAAGTAAATTTATCAAAAAAGCTTATTCTTAGGGTATAGTAAAAACATACATGGAATAGGAAAAAGTGTATTTCTAGAACTAGATCTAGGCTTTCATAAATAGATCTACAGAGAACTTTACGGAGTGAATGTTATATC
Source organism: Elysia marginata (assembly GCA_019649035.1). Taxonomy (NCBI): domain Eukaryota; kingdom Metazoa; phylum Mollusca; class Gastropoda; family Plakobranchidae; genus Elysia; species Elysia marginata. Next base: position 257,097 of record BMAT01008736.1, read on the forward strand.
CAAATGAATAACCTGAGATTTTAAGTAGCAGTTGTGTGTAAAATTGTATAAAAAATGTTTATAAGAAAGTAGAGTCAAAGCTTATGGTGTGCATGATAAGATCTAAATCTAGATCTAGATTTTAAAGAGAACAAGGTGTATTTTTTTTCTTTTAGTTTAAATTTTGTAGTGAACGTTATGTCCTCAATTAGACAAGTGTTTAGATTATGAAAAAAGGGGGGAAAATATACCGTGTTTCATCAAAATTATCTCTCTAAACCTTTGAAAACATAAAATTATCACAAATAAACCTGCAAAAAGCTTGTGTTTTTAGTTCTTATACAATCGTTTAACAATTACACTTTTGTAGTGAACGTTATGTTCGAAAAGTGACATTATGTTCCCATTGTTGAAAATGAAAGTAATTGAAAACTTTTGTTCTAGCAAGGTTTAGTGTAAACTTTAGCTAATTTTATTGAAACTTTCATAAAATCTGTAACATATTTGTGAAAATTTTAAACTTTTCAGTATTGGGTTCCGATAAACACAGCATGTCACGGCACATTTTTGCCTCTACAATAAAAATAAACTGAGTGAAACTAAAAAAAACTGTTGTAGTTTTTCAATAATGGGTAGCCTAAAACCTCCAACCACAAATATCACATAAATCATGCATACTTTTAGAATTATAAACTTCTATCGGAGTGAATCGTTATGTCCTCAATATGCAGGGAGCTGTAACTATAACGGTTTTTACCTGTTCAATGGTAAAATTTTAAATATTTTTTCTTCCACATTAGTTAAGAGAAATAATTTATCTATACCATAAACACAATTTAAAGTGCTTAACTTTTTCACCTTAATGTCCATGTTTCATGGACCAACTTTTGGGAATGCCTCATATCAGAAAGTTTGAACAAATACTGAGAAAATTTTTTGTCAAATTTCACCCTATATTATTTATCAATTAAAAAAAAATAATTGTCTGTTGAGTTGCTACCCATCTCAGCTTTATTGAATAATCTTTTCACCTACAAAATTTGATCCTACGGAGAAATCCATTTATTTGTTTTAACTCTTTGAAAGTGGTCAAACATGATTTTATTATTGATCATTTGATAACATCTGATAACATTGTCATTTTGATTATATTATCATTTTTTGTTTCTTGCTTATCTTTTGACTCTGATATTATAACTACGGCAGAGTCCAGATAATTTAAACCAGGGTATTTGAATATATTTTTGCATAATGTGAACTGTATTCTCATTACCAATTTTATTTTTCTTAGGTAATGTATTCTGACAATTTAATTTTTTAAATATTATTCAAGGTTAAATTTTGTTTTTGTGGGGTAGCAAAACTATCTGAACTGAACTGTACAATAACTATTGAAAACACTTTTAATAATGTCTCGGAATTTAGGCTTATTAAGCAGGTTTTACAAAAGTTTTTGTTTTGTTTACAAAAGTTTTTGTTTTGTGTTCCCAGGAAAAAACTTTTGGATGTGCTTGGTAAAGGAATTGACCCACCTATCATCATTTTTGTCAACCAAAAGAAGGGAGCAGACGTTTTGGCTAAGTCTTTGGAGAAAATGGGAGTAAGTTTTATTTTTAGTGCAGGTCTTAAGAAAATGGTGGAGAAAAAGGAAATGCTTTACTAAATGAGGGCCTTAGAGATTGGATCTCACATCCACTCTTTAGGCTTCCAAAGATGTGCACAAATCAGTATAGATGGTCCAGCTATGGTCGAGCAAATTACACTAATGTCAACAAGAGGACTGATTAAAGAAGCTGGCTAACTTTGCAGTATAAGGGCAGCAGCTGCTGGAGCAATCTTTACGTCAAGAAGGCATGTCTTCTCTATTCAGCTCACAATTTTTTAAATTACTTGCCTGTATTACCTTTAAGTAGATCTGGATTTAATGGCTGGAGTAACATATCCCCATAATTTGCAAATAATCTTGAAAATTGTCTTGGCTTTTGTAGAGCTTGTCTAGGTGGTGAGCTTTTAGTGGCCCTCTCTCCTATGTGTTTTGAAATCAAGGCATTTAAAATCTTTCTTAAGCACTCTTTATTTTGTGCATGATGCCTCAAGGTCATTTCAATTGAAATATTCACTAGATTTAACTAAGTATGCCTTATCATAATAATTACATGTTTGCTGAACAAAGTGAAGGGATTGCCAGAAATTTATTGTCTCTCTAGCAAAACACTGACAGATCATTTTTGATTTTGTATAGGCAGATAGTTGTCCATAAACAGACTCTCTATAGTCATTTTTGTGAACATAGACAGCTTCTAAGTCAGTCTGTTTTAATTTGGCTTTTAAATAACTTGTCAATTTCATTTCAGCACAATGCTTGCACACTTCATGGTGGCAAAGGACAAGAACAAAGAGAGTTTGCTCTGGCTAGTTTGAAAAATGGCTCCAAAGAGATCCTGGTGGCTACAGATGTAGCTGGTCGTGGTATTGATATCAAAGATGTCTCCATGGTCATCAACTATGATATGGCTAGAAACATAGAAGGTACTTTCACAATACTTTGTGCGGCAGCTTTGCTATACAGACACACAAACAACTAATTAAATATATCATTTCACTGAAGCTTGATAGCTTCCTTGAAAAAGTAGATTTAACTTTTAAGTTCTTACCATTTGAAGCTGCATGTAATGGAATAGTATTATTGATATGAATATATAGATATATACATTGCTTGGTTTGTTTTTATTAACTCCATGCTTTTTTCTGTACCGGTACTAATTTGGTACTTTCAATACTAATAGGAGAGCCCATTAATGCCTTTTGTCAGTCCACGGTAGATTTGCTTTTCTTTTTTTTTAATATATAAGAAAGGATAAAAAACTAAATCAATTTGCTTCTATTTTTTGTTTATTAATCATTTTATGAAGCCAGCACTGTATGAATTTATTAAATTCCAAATTATTTACTTTGTGAAGGTCATAACTATTTAGCTATGAACTTAATATTGTTTGAACTTGTACACTTTCAGACTACACACATCGCATTGGTCGTACTGGTCGAGCAGGGAAGCATGGTGTTGCTGTAACATTCATCACAAAGGAAGACAGTGCTACCTTTTACGACCTCAAGCAGTGTCTTCTACAGAGCTCTGTGTCCCCTTGTCCCCCTGAATTGGCAAACCACCCAGACGCCCAACACAAACCTGGCACTGTCACCCAGAAAAAACGCAAGGATGAGACTGTCTTTATTGCATAGGATCTGCATATTAAGTTCACAAATGCAACAATCAGCAATAGAAGTCTCATTTGTTAATTTATGTATTTTGATGTCATAATACACTTTAGTGTAAGTTTATCCTCAATTAGAAAATGGTTTGAAAGAGCTATCAATCAGAAATGATAATATCTGGATGTTTAGTTGATAAATTAGAATGCGTTGGAATAAAAATAAAAGTAGAACAGTGCACTATTAGTAATATATCTTAATACATGTTTTGTAAGGGAAACACAGAAGCAGAGGTAAAATATACCTTGATAAAAAAAATGAGCGTATTTTCTTGAAATGTCTATGTGTTATAATTTTAGTGTTGTTGCATATATATTTTTAGCTGTTTTTTTTTGCCATGAATAAATTTTATTTACTCAGTACTTTTCTGACACAAAATGTTGTATTTAAGCTTGGTTGAGACATGTCTGCAACACTCATTTTCCTTATTACGGTATACATGAATGTGAAGTCCATTTGTGGAGTTAACGAAACATTAAAAGTCAATTTGAATAACACTATCAAGTATTTTTCTTTCCTTAAAAAAGTTTGAATAAGATTTTGTTAAATAGGAAAATGTGATACAGTAGAATCTTTTGGAACCAAATTGTGTGTCCTGTAAAATGTATTTTGGTTTAAAGAAGATTGCTTTTTTTTTTCACTAATTACAGTCGGGGTTGGGGGTTTAAAGTTGCGTAAACAGGTTTTTTTGTTGTTGACATTTTGATTTTCATTTTCTCAAGGAGAATCAGGGAAGGAATTAAAATTTGAACAGCTGATAGGTTAGATTTCAGACTGGGAAAAAAGCTTAGTTTAAATCAATGCAATTGACTCAATGTAGTGACAATTTGCTGTTATTTTCCTTAAGTTTCCCTGAAATGCTTCCATGGAGATTTTTTTTCTGAATCTGAAATGAAACCAATCAAGCGCAACTTTGGTCTCTTGATCTACAGCGTACAGCAGTTAAACTGTAAATTAGTATTAACCACCCCCTCTCCTCCAATTCTCTCCCTTCACCATGCGGCTTAGATAGACCCATTCAAGGTGAAATCCTAATGCAGTTCCATCTTTGGGCATGTCTAAAATAGTTCAAACCTGTAATGCATGAGCACACACACACAATTTCAGCACTGGCAGTGTATTCACATGTGGACCATCTAGGATTTACAACTCGGCCGCCCACCTTAAAAAAGGCCATTTTTCTTTTGGCATTGTCTATGGGCCTATGCTAAGCTCACAAGGTTGTGACTTTGAGATGGAATTTGTCACAATTTCAGCATTTGGCAGTGGTATTTACATGTGGACCATCTAGGATTTACAACTTGGCTGCCCACCTTAAAAAAGGACATTTTTCTTTTGGCATTGTCTACCGGCCTAAGCTAAGCTCACAAGGTTGTGACTTTGAGATGGATTTGTCACTGCGAAATTTAACACCAAAAAATCCCAAATATTGCACCAAAAAATCATAAAATTTGTACTCCGAAACTGCAAACTTTGCACCACTTTTTAAAGCAAAAAACGTCTTTATTTGAAAAAAACAAACAACACAAGATAAACTTAAGATAACAGGTGAATGGACAATTACTTTTAGTAAAGATGAATAACACAAGGCATGTACAATAGTATCCCTGAGAAATCAGCGCGCTTGAAGTTGAAGTCAACTCTTGGTTAAAGTCAACACCTCGCAATGGTCCCTTTTTTTCCTTATTTATAAATTTAAATAGCCTTATTTCGTATGAATTCAACTGCCTCTGACCTATTTTCAATTAAAGTCAACACCTCGAGGCCAGATGGAAAGAAATAGACCCCAGATGGGCCTTAGGAGAAATAAAGAGGAAAGCGGAGGTGGTTAGGTGGGCAATCATTGTTTCCATTCATGATTCAAGATACTGCGTACAGAGCATGCTCACCTGCCTGGGCCCAATGGCCTGGCGAGGCTCATGGGAGAAGGGGGAGGGCTAGTCCTGGACAGAGGACAGTGACTTGTACTGATTGGGGCAGTGCACTGATCATTCTCCCTCCCCTCATTTACCACACCTGCCCATCAAATTAAAGTTCAGCACACACAGTGTTTCCATGTAGGCCTACACACCTGGGTCTAGAGTAGATCTAGCCTAAGCTAGCCTTCATCCTTTCTCCGAGTTCCTTCCTAGATCTAGTGGACTTACAGTATTCGAACTGCGCTTGTTGAGATTATCTAGTCTAGCTTACAGATTGCACTGTGTTCCAACTACAGACTCTGTAAATTCTATACCTGTACATTAACCCCTTTGTGACATAGGTTTTGTCGGTCGTCATGATGTGGCAGTGTCTGGTTAAAGAGTGGGATTATTCATATATTTTTAACATCACTGAACTCCAATTGTAATGTCAGATTTTAAATAACTGCCATAAATGCCCCGCTTACTCAGTGCAAAACATGACATTACATGTACATCGTACGACTAAGCGTCATGGGGAACGGCAAAATCAACTAATTTGAGGACGTACAACGTACATGTTTGTCTTGTCTGCATCTTGTCATGACAAAGAGGATGAACAGCGTACGTTATAGGTCACGAAGGGGTTAATCAAGTTGATTTTCTTCTCTTGCACAATCTGGAAATCAAGTTCCAATTGTTAACTTAAAGTTAAAGGGTGCCAATTTTTACTTACAAAGGTCATATTCCAATCTTCTTAGTTCACCTGTCCCCCACTTCTCTCCCCCCCACCTGCCACAACAATGGATAAAGTCAACCTTGCTTAAAGTCAACACTATTTTTTTTTGTCCCAAGGTACTGGCTTTATGTGGATTCCATTGTATTTCACTTGAATTCCCACTATGTATTGTCTTTTATTTTATAAGTTTCAAATATTCTTCTTATCTAATTGGTATTAAATAAAAGAATAGATATCTGAGATCACTTCAACAAAATGTACTGGTATACAAAATTTGGTAACAACTAGGCTTTTGCAAGCAAAAAAAAAATGAATGCATCCATTTCAACAGTGTCTCGCATACTCTACTGAAATTGTATTTTTTCAAATGGAAGGAGTAGATGAAAACTTTAACCATGGAAATTTGCACACACCTGTAAAACATTATTTCAATTGCACAGTTTTTAAAACAAAAATTCTTTAAGAGTTTTTGAATTCATGCAGGCTAACATTTTTGTGACTTTTTAATTTGCTTTACTTAGTTGCTGAAAACCAAAAACGAGGAGACACTATTTTGCAGCTTCTTATTAAATATGAAAAGCGTGGCTGTTTTAAAGAAAAACTCACACTGCTGCATAAAAGTTATGATTTCTTCGCTTGAAATGAAAAGTTTAAGAACTTGTAAATTTTAAAATATTCTACTCAGAATAGCCCAATAACTAGGTTTAAAATTTGCAGTTATTGTAATAGAATTGTGATCAAGAAAAGGAAGTGAGACGTAAAAAGCGTATAACAAAAGATGAAGGTATCAGGTATCTTTGTTCCCTAAAATTAATCATTAATGATCTTTAAACTCCTCAGTGAATATCCAATTCAATTTCAATCTAAAAAGTGTATTCAAAGACTTAGACTCGATTACTTTTAAAATTAGAACTGAAATCTTGAGCTTGTAGGCCTGGATAGATCACGCAACCTGGAACTGAGTTAGTCAACACTCATAACCAGATCAATGCCAAAGATAAAGCATGAAACCTTTAAGCTAAGTCAAACTTCCGTTGATTGAAGCTGAAACTCTTAATGCATATTGCATTACATTGGTAAATTTATTTCACTGTTCATAGTCTTTACTATCATTAAGTTCATGTATGCAACTTTAAAAAAATATAAAATTTGCGTCTGCGTTAAGGGAGATACCAAAATTTGCGGCCGTGACATTCTGGAGTGACTAATCTGTTGCATATAACCTGTCAACGTTAAAGGGTATTGGTTTACAACTCATGTTGCTATTTGATATTTTCATCATAAGTTAAACCCCCCCCTCCCCCCAAAAAAAAAAAAAAATTCATTTCCATCTTTCTCAAAACATGAGTTTTGAACATAGTCTTTTCTGACTGTCAGCCGTTGATTTGTGATGATTGTCAGCCAACTATTTTATGAAGTCAAAATAAAGAAAACAAGGTGAACATGTTTTGGTTTAATCTTTAAAGGCATTGACTGCCAAAACGATTGTGTTTTAATGTTAGAAACAATAGAAAGACAAAGATTAAGGGCTTTGCACTTAAAGATGATTTCTCCCCTTTCACTGTTAAGCAAATTTTTCAGCTTCGTTACTTTTGATTGAAGGAGATTCTACTACAATATATATTCATTAATTCAAAATACGAGATATATAGCAATCGTAATATAGATGCTTGCTACTTTTTATTTTTTTTTGTAATTCCTACGTTTCTCCTGTTCCTTGCTCAAGTCAATTTAACTTGCTCTTCCTCTCTCCCTCTTTCCCTCATCTTAGTGTGTTTGCTGTCTGTCATTGTGTTTGCTCTGTCTTATGTTTCATGTTGCAGTTTGCTGTGTGTTAACTCTCTTTTCTGGTCTCTCAGTATTATCTTAATGATATAGACCTAGCTCCAGTGTCTTTCATTGGGTGTAGGCTGGTGGCTGGGGAAAAAAGATGAATGATACTATATATATAGTAAAATCAAATAAAACGTTTGAGCTTTTAAGTTTTTGAAAACTAATGTCAAACATGAAATCAGCAACTCTATGCAGATCACACTGATTGCATTTAACTTTTTTCAAAGACACACAAAATTTAACCATCTAATTTATATGTTATTCTCTCATTATTATAAAATCATTCAATTGGGCTATTATAGGTTTTTCATTTCGGTTGTCCTATTCTACTATTCTCTCTTCATTGACCTTTAAGCTTTATTTTGTGCTACTGTCCCGCGCTTGTTTTAAACTTAATACAAAAATATATTAAAATATTGTCAAAGGCTCTATCCTTCCTCTATCCAGACTCCTCCCTCTCGTCCTACTCCTTTATCAATTCTCATGACTCTTTCTGATTCTGCCTCTCTCAACCTGTCTCTTCCTTCTGAATCCCTACTGCCTCATTTTCCCTCTCTGCTCTTGCTTTTATTCCTTTCGAAAGACTCTCGTCTGCATAAATGACATTTTTATCTCTCTGCCCTCACCCTCCCTTTTGACTTTATACAGGTATACATATACCGGTAGATAGATATAGTATTAAAAAAAACCAATAATAATAATAATAATAATAATAATAATAATAATAATAATAATAATAATACATTGTAATAATTTTATTATAATGGAAGGAGAGGTGAACTTTCAGACAGAAAAGGCTTTTTTGTGGGAGGCTTAAAAATTGTAAAAATTGGCCTATTCATTTCAAATCACACCAAATTGAAGTAAGAGGACATTTAGAATGGTCTGTGATCTCTACAAATAATTATGCCCTTTTTTAATGTAAAAATTATGGTGCCTATCCAAGTTCTTTCCTCCATTTTAAATCTATTTTCGGTTTTACTTGAACGTCGAAATGCGTTTATGAAGTGATGCGTTGCGCTGGTGCTGATTAGATTTTTTTTTTATACGATGAAAGATCATAGTGCTAAATGCAAATCATATTACAATTGAAGGAGAGGTGAACTTTCAGCCAGAAAATGCTTTTTTCGTGGGAGGCTTAAAATTTGGAAAAATTAGCTTATTCATTTCAAATCACACCATTTCAAATCAAACTTAATTGATGTAAGAGGACAATTAGAATGTTCTGTGATATCTGCAAATAATTATGTTTTTTTAATTTATGCCAAAATCGTGGTGCCTATGGTTAAGAAAAAAAAACAACCTAAAGCCGACTTTAAGTAGTTGGTAAATTTTATTAGCTGA
>BMAT01008736.1:287175-300746 GCA_019649035.1 Elysia marginata
CCCTCCTGCCCAGCCAAATTACCGAATATATAAATCAAACGTGTTATGCGAATACTTTGAGCGCAGAATATTATTTATAATCTAAGAAAATTTATGGCCATCAACACAGCTTTAGCTTAATTGATGATTTTGAAAGTTAACCAACATAGAATAAAACAGTTTATGAAATAAGTAGGTGAACAGACCTTGAGTAAAGGTCCTACTTTTTACACTTTCTTCTGCCATCAAATGACCTTGATGACAAACATGTTTGTGACCGAGAAGACGCAGAATTATCTATTACGTGACCATAATACAGACTACAATTGCTTCTGGCTGATGCCTCAATTGCTCCCAGTCGACGCCTCAGTTGAGACGACCAGTCTGGAAGGTGCCATTTCTGACTACTAACTAAGGGTGACAAAGACCAACATGTTTCGTCTCCTCACTGCTGTGACACTGTTGGTCGCCCTAGCAACGGGTAGGTAAGGCAGTTGTAAACAGTAATAATATTGTTTTGTTGATGCTTAATCAATTTCTTGTTTGTATTTAACAATATTAAAGGCCAAGATAAACCCCCATTTACATAACAAACCGTTATCTATCCAACCATGTCCAAGCAAAGCTTCGTTGCTTCACCCTGCAAAATAAGCCTATTCCTTGGTCTAAATGTTATTTTCGATCACAAAGGGGAGGTGTGTGTAGAATAACACACAAAAAATTTCCGTTGAAGCAATTTAGAAATACTTTCTTAAAAGTCAACACAACACAATGAATTAAAAAAAAGTAGTTATATAAGCCTGGTAAAATATTTTTCGGATTACGTTGAATGAAGCTAACATTTTAGAACTCCAAAACATAGATATTTTTCGCAGCAGAGAGTACCTTATTTCGTGTAAAAAGGCAACATACTTGATTCCTCGATATTGATTTTCTAAGGAGGTGGTCATTAAAATTTTTGAACAACTTACGTTTAGTTTTAAGTTATATGCAACATAAAAACATATATGAAACATGGCATTTTATGTTGGTGAGCGTTCTGAAACAACGATGTGGGAAGTTGGTGGGAGGAACAAGGAAGTACATTCTATAAGAAACTTATCTGCTGTTTAACTATTTTTGTGCGTAATGCGTTATTCTAGACCTTTTATTACTTAAACGGAGCGAAAGAATTTTTACCTAAGCATATTGTAACTCGATAAGGATAAGGTATACCAATTTAAAACAAATAATAACAATTTCTTATCAATTTGTTTACACCGATTGAGAGTCGAGCATGATGCTAAAGGACATCTAAAAAAATAGGCTTGAATGGCTTCCACACAGAAAGTTTTTTAAGATGATAAGTATTCCGTTTAGATTAAAAATCTAGACATTGCTCTAGATCTAATATTCAATTCTGAGTAAAGGTGAGGTAGCTAAGAGGTAAACTCCAATCTAGATCTAGATTAGAATCTACAGATGTTTAAAGAAAGACTACTTTGTATCGTTTTTAATTTTATACTCTCATGTCTGCACAACAGCTGTGTACTATTGGCCCAATGATATGGTGGTTTTTCGATCTAGATAAACGGATAACATCCAGTGGAGAGCACATGCAAAAATAATGATATGCATGTATTACAAACTGCATCAGATCCGCTACAGTAAATACTGTTGAGCTAGGTTTCCTGTCCTTATGCTTTACAAATTTGGTCCGTTTACATTAGGCATTACTAAAACTGTTAATAGATATCCCTGATGACTTCACACTTGGTATTTCTGCAGGCTCCAAGATAGCAATTCAGAACACACCAACGTACTTACTCCAAGATTTGACAGAGACTCTTACTATCAGGTGCTCCTTGTTGGATACCGCCAGTGCTAACGCAGTTGGGAAGAGAGCCGCAGGGGACCTCACAGAGACACAGTATGACGTCAAGTCAGTTACATCTATTTACGTGGTCAGAAACTCCATCAATGAGCCCGTTGCTAATCTGACTAGCCAGTCAGCCGCTGCCATTCCGCTGACAGACTTGAAAAGTCTTAAAGTGAGCAACTTTACTTGTTCAGAAAATTTTGCCTCGTTGTCGACTACTTTAAAAAACCTACCAAAGTCAGTCTGAAGTTAAGTCACAATTTAACTCATCAAACTTGCAACCTTTTAAAATGGGACATTCATGGACACGGGAGCACATCATCTAAAGCTGCCAACTTGTTTTTGGAAGAATTTTCATGTTCAAGCCAGTACTTAGTGTTTAAACTATTATTTTCCTTTTCAGATCCACTTTGAGCCGGCGTAGATAGTCTTAATTTAATTCTGAGGCTTGTTATAATCTCCAGCGTTCTGGGATGATACGCAGAGACATTTATAAGTTAGGGGTAGGAAATGGACACAAAACTATAACAGGTCGTTGTTATCTCTACTCAGTTTTATGCCTGCATATTACTTTATCATTTTGAATTAACCTTCATTCATATCAAATATAGAGAAATACACTGCACAGTTTTAGAAAGATTTCATTTCTTTAATCAACGAAATCAAGGAAATGTTAAGGTGAGAGAAAGACCAAAAATGCACTGAACTTAACATGGATACATTCGATTATTATATTCAGTATTTTTGAGAATTACTTTTCGAGTTATAAATACACCATGCTTTGACTGTTCAATCTTCACCATTTTCACTCATTGTTTATTGTTCTAGGTGCATGGTAGTCTCGGCAAGAACCACGTGTCATCGCCGAATTCCGAGCACGCCTTTCTAGAGATGCAATGGGATCATCCAGGAAAAAATCAGACAGGCGGCTACACTTGCTACATCAACGCCGTGGACTCTCAAGGGCAGAGTGTTATCTTCTCCACTTCAGCTGAGATCGACCAGGAGTTCCCCTCCTCTGAAGATATGTTGGGCTATATAAGCCAGCTGATAAAAACCGTGGACTCTCTACAGAAACGCATCGAGATCCTGGAGAACAACGCAAGTCAGCTCAAGCCTCCTCATGCCGAGGAAGGCATGGTGGAATGCGAGGACTCCGACAGCTGGAACCGCGACCCCTACGGAAATAATGGCCGATACGTATTTCACAACGTGAAGTTTCAGAAGCCTTACGACAAGCCTCCTATGGTCAGCCTCGGCATTGACCTCCTAGACGAGAGCAGCGACGCCTATCTCCGCATCCACACGGACATTGATAACCTGACCAAAGACGGGTTTACCGTGCGCTGCGGTACCTGGGCGGACACATACATTTTCAAGGTCCGTGTGCGCTGGGTCAGCGTAGTGGCTTAAAGTTTAGATGTTCATAATGTGTGTAGTTCCACGCACTTGGCTGATGGGACCTTTTTGAAATTTATAATGGAGCAATTAGATCTATGCATGACCTAAGACAGAATTAAAAGCATTGCAATTGGCTGCATATTGCTTGTTGCAAATCCTTTCGTTATAAAGCTTGATGTTATTAGCTGTCTAGCGGTCATGTTAATAAAAATAAAAATAATGATGAAAGATGAAAATAAAAATAATGATACTAAATAGTAGTAATAATAACAATAAGAACAATAATTATAATAGTTATAAAATGATAATAAAGATAATGATAATAATGATAAAAAATGATAATAAGAATAATGATAATTGTAATAATAATAACAAGAACAAGAACAAGAACAACAGCAAAAACAATAAATCACATTTACATAGCGCATTTTCAAAGTACTCAACACGCCTTACAGTATCTCATTCCTATAAACACACACACACAGACTCTTATCATCCTCGGGCTATTAATTTTATCTCTCTACCCTACCCTTTTCTTTCCACCCCTTCCTTACTAACGCTCGTTGAAACATAGCATAGACTTTCTAATTTTATAACAAGTTTTAAATAAAAAAAAACAACAACAACTACAAAAGCTTAAAAAAATACGGATCAAGAAGATTTTAGCACAGACATGTTCAATCAAACGTACACTGTATTTCCAGTGTAATTTGAAATATTAATTAATCTTATTTCTCCACTAAAGATTGTCCTATAAGTTAGCGCCGATGACAGAGATCTTCACATTTATCAGTGGAGACATGATTGATCATTTGCTCGCTAGATTTCATTCGTTAAATACCATCCAGCCTATTGATACGTGGCTTACAACTTTACAACTATTCCTTTGTCAGTGGTAGATAAATCAAAACGACTTAAAATACCCAAGTTCAATGATATGCTGATTTTTAATGTTATTTTCAAAGACAACTCCAATTAAGGCTGCATTCAGACGCCAATCTTCATAACGTGGTAAGGAGACTGAGAGCTGGATGAAATTTGATGGAAAATTACTTATATCTTATTAAGATACGGAACCTCTCGTTGTGATAATAAAACAAACACAAAAAACTTTTAAGTTTATGATTACAACAACTTAACTTTTCAATCGTGTTGAAAGTGTGTTTTTATTATTTCAACTGTAATCTTTTATTTCGTCTGTGAATCTGCTTTGTTGCTTTACATATATCGTGGTATTTGAATGCAAACATCTAAAAAGAGACTTAAATTAGGGTAATTTGTCATCGAAACAAGATTCTAGATTTACCGTATGTTTTTCCTCTTAGTAGATAAGCTCCTGCCAATGCACAACGTGACATGGTACTACACTTATTTAAAGGCTCAACAAGAATAGCTTATCCTTTTTCGGGTCAAAGCCTGATAGACTCTAAGGAACAACGCTGATATGCATTGATACTACGGTACCAAAGGATGTACTTTGAAATTTTATTGCCAATACTGCAAAAGCCTTTGCGTTTTCCGACGGTACACGAAGCAAAGAATGGGGAAAATAGGATCACATAGAGGAAAGACGGATAGCTAGTAGAAAGCTGTAGGATCGGGAGAAGAGATCTGGATATAAAAGAATAGTCGGGCAATCAATAGAGAGGTCAACTCTATCAGAGACAAGACCTTTGATAAACACGTTGATATTGTACCAAGAACGTTTGGTCACAAACTATGTTAACACTGCAAGCTAGTTATTTCCCTTCTTCATCTTTAGCGTCTGTTATGGGTTTGTTTCATGGGACAAGCCTATATCCACTCCGTCTTAATTGCGAAACATGTTTCCTTTGCGGATCCCGTGGTACGAAGATGAGTAAAAAAGTAATGCAAGTTCTCTTATTTTAAGCAATCTGTTTGATCGATTTTATAAAATTAAAAAAATGTACTCTTTATAAAGATCTTTTTAGCTAATCGGTGAAATTACCGTTCGGTCCATTTCCGTTTCGAAAAGAAAATAAACGTCATTACAAATTGGTTACCATATTTTAAATATAAGAAAAGAAAGAAAAAACCACTTTTGTTGAATTTCTTTCCTTAGAGGGATAAACTTACTAACACCTTCGCAAAAGACTTTTAAACGCCTTTAGAAATTGAGCACTATTTTTACGAGAAATTAAACTTTAGAGACAGGTTTAACTCATTGCAGACAGATGGTCCAGATGTGCGCCCTCTAATCAAGGGAGAGAAATCAGCCATAAACACCATGGCAAGTGTGTTTTGGGAGATTCAGGTTGTGATTGACGTTGAAATTTTAGCCCAACGTATGACTAGATCTCTCAATTCTCAACGTTATATTACAGCACTTGATTTATTGGAATGAAAATTAGAAGAATCAGACCCAATTAAAATGGACAAAGTGGATGGGTAAAAAGCTGTTTTCAACACATCCCATTCAAACACAATTGTTTAGACAAGGAGGGTAAGTATTCCGTTTAGATTTAAAAAAAAACAACAACAAACAAACAGTACCCTTCACCTTATTCTACTGATTTGAAGCGTTCAAACTTTCAGCCTCTTAACCAAACAAAAGAAGCCTTTGAGCGATAAATTTTATAGCAACGACCAGTACGTTCAATCAATTCTGAATCCAATCTGACGCATTTTTAAAAGCTAGCGTACATACTCTCACTAAATGCTGGTCAGTGGCTATACAAGAAGATGAGAGTTCGTCAGATCCTTGAATGCTCTAAAGACTTCTAAACCCAACTCTATATCATCCAATCTACTTAAGCAATTCTTAAACGCTTCTCAAATTGCTTTAGAAATTTTAATGCAAGGCGCTGTAGAGTAGACTCAAACTGCAACACCACTTTAAGCATGACGTAGGTTTGAGATCTAAGGGTTGGAAAAAGAAATAAAAAGATGCTTGATCTAGCTTTATGCTTGCTGCTTCAGTTGCCTTTATAAATGGTGCTAAAACTGCTATATTTGTGTCATACCTTTCAAATTCTTTACGAAATAGTGCAGTTATTAATGTATAGCGTGCTGATGTTGTTTTATTTCCTGAACCTGGCTAGGTTACTGGCTAAGGAGAGCAGTTTTCTTCGACAGATTAATATCAGTTATCTCTTTTTATTTATCTTGAGTTTTATGCAACTGACCACTCAAAATTTGTAAACTCGTATAACTTTACTCAAAACGAACGCTATAGGTTGTTTTCATTTTAGGGCATGGTGCATCAAGACCTCTGAGAATTAGTGTTACGTATCAAATGCTTATCTTATTTTACAAGCCACTCTATCTGTCTGGTAAATAGATAATCGTAGCACAGTAAAATCCTTCCCGGCAAATTAAGACTAAAATCTTTTCCCATATCCAACCGGCGCTCTCCTTCATACAGGAAACGAAGATGAAATGTGACCTCGTTGACAAATGTCCTTAAAAAATTTACAAAGCAGCAGAAGCAGCAACAACAACAACAATAACAACAGCAGCAACAACAGCAATACCAAGAAGAAGAACAACAATAATAGCAGCAGCAATATCAAAAGAAAAATAATTTCAAGAAACGTATGTGCTCTTGACAATTCTTATAGTGTTTAATCGAAATTGATCATTCTGCGATTAACCATGTGTAGGTTTCAGACTTAGAGTAAGTTATTTTTGAGATTCTTCAGAGAACATTTAAACACTTTCACTTCAGCAGAACCGGAGAAAATCTCGGTTGCGACAGCCCTCATTCTTTTTGAGAAATGATAGTATAGCCTTAGCTAGACTGGATTTATTATTGCTCTAAAATTCAGGGTAGTCTGTTTCTGTTTTAAAATGAGTCCATTAAGGTGAAGATCAAACTTACTGACCAAAAAATCAACAGGAAGTAATGTTTCAGCTTGAAAAAGTTCTGGTTCATATTTTCTTTTTGTATAGTGATACTGTAACTCAAAACACTTTTGTTTTGTCACCAGAAGAGACAGTGTAAAATAAAACAAAACTCACTCCAGATCTGCAGCTCAGACGTAAAAAACCAAAATCATGTGAATAAATTCTGAAACCGATTAAAACAGAAGAAGAATAAAGACCTGAGGTTTACGCACTTCACTTAAAGGTAGGGTAGAGGGGGTGACTTACTTAAACATTTGATCTGTAAAAGACTACATAAGATTCATGATGCTGTTATCCGCGCCCATTTTTTGTGTGAATAGTTCATTCTTTTCAACAAAGAAGTGTTAATCGGTTAATGACTCCTGGGCCTTGATAGCACATAGTAGAAACGCTAGGTCTGTGGTATATATTTTCCCATCAACAGTAGAAGTAGTAGTAGTAGTAGTAGTGGTGGTGGTAGTAGTAATAGCAGCAGCAACAGCAGCAGCAGCAATAGTAGTAGTGGTAGTAGTAATAGTATTAGGAGTAGAGTAGTAGTAGTTGCAGTAATTCATATTATAGGATTCGTCGAAGTGATTTCACTTGCATAAGTACTGGTAGCTTTTTTAGCAAGTTATATAAACTGATGTAAAGGAGAAAACGTGGTGACGGTAACACCTCTGGCAATGCTGCGTGATTATTTTCTATATCCATACAAGAGAATGGACAGATAAACTTATATTAAGACTGAATTTATTGGTGGCAGTTTTCGACAAATTAAACCGTAGAAACCTCTCAACATTTTGTACCAAAAATGCAAACCAAAATTAATGGTTAATAAGAAATTGATCATAACTGAACAAACTCCTCAGCTTACGCTTATCAAATCCCTTTCTTTCGCTTTTATAACCTTCCGTAGATCTACAACAACTGGTGTAAATGACCTTTTATTAGTACACACTGAAAAACCTACAAAAATACTAAGTTATAACAGAAAGATGACCAGTAAAATGGCAGCAGCACTATTAGTCTTGCTCAAGCTTAAGGTGGTTTACATAACGCCCTCTTATCAGTCCGTGTTCAACAGCACTCCGATCTCTGCGAGACACAGGATCTTCTACACAGAAACGCAGACCACTAAGGCTACCATGTTTAAGTTAACTTTTTTGTTACATTGCTTGGTGGCCTCTTTGCCAACACTATGTGCAGGTTTGTGTTCTTTTATAAAAATATTTTCTTTTGTCATACGAGTCTCATTTTGTTTTTAAAGAAGCATTTAATTTTTTTTCAACGACAGGAACTTCTCTATTATCAATTTTTTTTTAAAATCTGGTGAGTACATAATTATGTCACACAAGATCAGAACAAAAATTGTTCATGTCGTCATGAATAAGTAAGTTTAGTCATCATGGTTGTTGTCTCCTCGTGTCCAACCATTCACTTTCATTACTACATCAATTACAAAAATGCAACTATTTCATTGCAGACTGGAGATTAAAAACATACATTGAATTTGACCTCATATTACTCACAGCACTAGTAAAGCAATAAAAAGACTGACATTATATAGAAAAAATAAAGTAGTAACGTGATAAAACAATTGTCTATATCTTTCTTCACACTCATCATTCTCATCTCTCAATGTAATATCCTCAGTGCAGTGCCTCTCTTTTTATATCACTCGTGATTGTCAACTTCATCATACTTCTTCCAACAACATCCCTGTCACTACCATTATTATTGTTGTCATGTTACTATCATTATTATTGTTATCATTTGATCGACTACACCAATAGGCTCGAGGTTGTCCCTGGCGACTACCCCGGAGTTTCTGACGAAGGACATAACCAAGACATTGACTCTGCGCTGCTCCCTGTTCGATACAGTGCCAACAACGAACGGGACCGCCGAGAACGTCAAATATGTAACCTCAATTCTCGTCACAAGGAATTCCGACAGTGAGCGCGTGGCCATGATAGATGACCGCAGCGGCGACGCCCAAGCCGAGACAGACCACGACTCAATCACGGTAGGTTGTGTCATCGTTGAAAATCGTATTCATTACGGATTGTTGCTGATAACCACCTCGTACGACAAATGTCACCCTTGATATGTTCATGGTCTGACAGTAGTGGAAAAGTAGACAAACTAATGCGACACCCCCATTTGCTTGGGTATGAAAATTTAGGAATGATTTTCACAACTTTTGCCATCTTTCGAAGGAGGATTTCAGACCATCTCGTATATTAGGAGGATCGGCATTTTAAAGAATATTCAAATGCAGTATGTTTCTCCCCAACCATTTGTCCATTGTGCGGCGACTAAATCGATGTAAGTAAAAACCCCTATCACGTTTTGAGAAGACTTTATATATCAAATAATGAATGGAAATCAATCAGTTGATCGCATTAAAATAATCCATGCTCTGTTCTATACTTTTTTGTGCGACATACTAATTTTAAAATAAAGTTATAACAACGAAAAAGCAGAGATTCTTGAAAATATGAATACGAAAAGTCTAAAATGTTTTCCCTACTGATGAATGAAAAGTACCAGAGTCCTAAGACCTATGCACCTGGAGCCAAAATGCCATAATGCAACTCCGGTAAAACCTTTGGTTTCGCTTTGTTTCAACACTTGATGGAGTGCATATAATGCTGTTCAATTTCTTCTCCAGTTACACTACTTTAAGAGCAATGTTAGGAACAAATTATTTATACAACGATATTCTATTGACTTATTGACTGTTTTCAGCAACTTTGATCACTGTCTCAAGGAATGAAAATAAATCAACACGAATACACAAACAAATATTCAACACGATTTTCTTTGATATCCCAAAAAACTCTCCGCATGTAAGCATAAATGCATGCGTACTTCCAGTAACTTCATCCTTTCATGCCTATTTCTAAAACAATGTACATGTTGTAGTAAATGTTAACCCTGTTTGATGAGATTCTCATACGTATTGAAGTTATAGAGAGAATTTATGCCGATCAAAGAACGAGATACATTTTTTTTGCAAAGTACTTCGCCTATTCCTCCAACAAGGTTTGAACACCCAAAGTAACAGCCAAATTGTTCTTATTGGAATAAACCCTGAAAGCCACGCTGGCATTGTTGACCTAAGCTGGGCTGCGATTAGTGAAACTAAACTGATCAATGTACTGAGGTCAGTTAACGTTAAACCAACCGAGCACTAAGGATACGCATCAGCGTTAAAAGAATTTCTATGCTGTTGCATAATCGTGTTCCTGAATCCAAATATGTTTATTTATCAATGGTCATATTGATGATGAATTTCCCTTTTCTATATATTGAAACTGTCTTTATTACTAATGTGTGATTTTCTTTTTACCAAAACTGCTATATTTTAAAAAACCCAGCATTTTTTTACAATTTGCCACTGTATTGGACTTTGAGGGGACGCCACGTGATATGTTATTGATATTCAATCCCCAAGATACGATTTTATAATAGAAAATAAAATCATGGTTTCCGACATTTATTATCCGCAACCGATTGTTCTGGTAAGCTTTAATTAAACATACTTCTATTTATTTCGCTCTTGCATCTCATCGTGATGTCGTGGTCTAGTTTTAGACAGCCGACTTTCGGACGTAAAGGTCCGGGGTTTGAGTCCCTATTTCTGGAGGTCGACGTTTAGTCTGTGAGAAGAGCTGTAGAAACACATTTCTTTGCCACACCCAGGCGGTAAATGAGTTCCCGGCTATGGGAAGTGAAAGATCTTGATACTGTGCTAGGATAATGCTCTTTAACTGCTGCTCCTCTGTGAGTTTAACCAGAAGGTAACTTGGTTGGTAGGGCCTGTCAAGGAACCTTTATAAAGCCCTTAAGGCTTCAGTGGATGATACGCTATATAAAAACTCTCTTTTCTTTTAATTCGCTTATCAACAAACAGAGTCTACCACATGGTCAATAAATGTTGTAGTTTTAAGTTAGACAGAGAACACAAATATTTCAACTGTTATGTTTTATCTCTGCGAGAGATAAAGACAATAATTAAACGAACCTTGTCATTATTTACCTCCAACGCTCTTGACCATTCGCTTACCTAATGATGAGTTCCATCTAATTATTAATCTGAATTCTATACTGAACAAAATGGTTTATCTTAACGTTTCTTCTACTAAATGCCAGGTTAAAGGTGATGTTTCCCACTCAGATAGCCCAGTGTCACCCATCTCTGAGCGCGCCTACCTAGAGATTGTATGGACACACCCTGGCTTCAACCAAACCGGCGGCTACACATGTGAGATCAACGCTGTAGACCTGCAAGGACATACTGTGGTTTTTGTCACGTCTGCCGAGATTGGGCTGGTCACTGCCACAGACCAGGACATGCTAGACGAGTTAGTCCGCTTGGAAACCGAGGATCAGACCATGAAGGCCAAGCTGGCCTCCCTGGAGGCGAGTCTATCCACACTGCAGGCCCCGCACGCCGAGGAAGGCGTGGTCCAGTGTGGAGACTCGGGCAACTGGCATCGAAATGGCAACGGCAGGTACGTCTTTTAGAAATTGAAACACAGACTAAAGTATTAGATGCAAAGATTTTTACTTTTTATCTTTAAACAAGCTTCGATTGATTGTTCCATCGTTTTTCAAGTAAGTAAGAGCAGATTTTTTTTAGTAATTTGTGAGGCGTCATTAAAAATATCAAATCTCTTTGGTGTAAACAAGAACCGATTGAAGGCAATTTTGAAAATTTCCTTGTATATAGGTTGATGAAACAATATGTTTTTCGATGTATGAAAATATCTTTAACTTATGATGTTGAAAGAGCTTTGATGCTGTTTATGATCGCGAAGCGTCATTTCCGTACCAGAATTGCTGAACTCTTGTTCGATTTTAACTGAACTTATAAAAAAAAACGTATTGATACCACTAGATCTAACAGCAATCCACAATTTTTTGCGCATTTAATGAAATCTTTCATGATCCTTGATGATGAGTAAATCTAAATGTGCTTTTACTGACTCCTGTAGGTACATGTACAAAGACGTCCGCTTTCGCAAGCCGTACGTTACAGCTCCTCCTATGATAAGCTTGGCGATCAACACGCTTGATGCGCACCGAGACGCCAATCTCCGCATACACGCAGCGGTACTCAACGTCAACAAGCAGGGTTTTCGTGTACAGTGCGAGACATGGGATGACTCGTACGTCTATACCATGTCAGTGAGGTGGACCAGCATGGTGGCTTGATGGAGCTACACACAAACATGATGCTCTTGTTATGTGAGCTCGCGATAATAGTACTGTACCATAAAAAATAACATTAACGGAATTATTTACTGTCACTTTATCGCGTTTCTTGATTACAACTGCCCTCAAAGTAAACGTGTTTGTTTCAACTTTTTGTGAATGCTTTGGTTGTTAAAATTATAGGCGGATTTATGCTTCTATAAGAACACATTCTAAGAAAAAAGCAAAATTATTTTACCTGCTACAGTTTTTCTTCGCCAAATTTCTAAACCACACCCACACATGAACCCCAACTTTCTTTAAACATAATTGGAGAGTGGTTTTCCAAAACTTAGTATTTGCACCTTAGTTCGCACCAGAGTTATGACTCTTACATGGCTCTTGATACCAAAGTAAACACGAATATACCGCGTTTTCAACTGCAAGTTTTCTCTAATTATAACATAATGCCAAAGGTATTTTTACAAAGACAAAGAGAAAGAAACGGGAAGTTTTTCGCTACAAGTTAAAGATACTAACAGCAAGTTTTGAAAAACCGCTCGTCAGTTAAACATAATTATATCTGTATAGCAAAAAAGCATGCATTTAGAGGTATAGTAATATTTGTTTTAGTAGCTTTAAGTTTACTGCTATATTTATACGAGGTTTCTACTTTTTTAAGATAAAAAAGAGAACCATGTTAACAATGATGACAAATTTTAAATCAAGGATTTAAGCAGACAAGTGTTTCGTCTTTTCTCCTAGCAGAGCAAACATAAAGACTTCATAATTGTTTCCGTCAAATCGCTGTAATTTCGATGCCTTTTGCTTTAGCAGCAGATAACCTTTTTGAAATGTTAATGACTTTTCTCTCGATAAATTTAGAAAAAAGTAATACATGTATTTAGAAAAAAGATCCAGATTTCTTAGCTTACTTCTGCCCCAAATTTTCCGTGTGCGGCACACTTTCAAAAAATGCAAATCAGTCAAAGTGTATTATTCCGAAGGCACATTATGTCTTTACACTGTTACACGTTTTTTAAATTATAGGTCCTCTACGCCTACTCGCAATTTTTCAAAATAGGAAAATCTTCCACATAACGTTCAAAATCAGAGTAGGAAGAAATACATCATCAACAACAAAATTAAAAACAGCAACAACAACTAGAACTACTGCTATTACTACTACTACTACTACTACTACTACTACTACTACTACTACAACAGCAACAACAACTAGAACTACTACTACTACTACTACAACTACTATTACTGCTGCTGC
>BMAT01008736.1:314636-331537 GCA_019649035.1 Elysia marginata
GGAAAAGGGACGTTACTCTTGTTTTACCTCCTATCTCATTCCCTATTGTAGCCTCGGTATCCACCGCACGAAACCTGCTTGCCTTTAGTATGATTCAAACCTTCGACTTATTGTAGCATCGGGATCCACCGCCTTGCCAATGAGAGCAACATAACTTACACTATGTCGTCACGACTCTTCTTAAAAAAGAAGTTTCCTAACTAAGGTCTTTGCTAAACCTCTCTTAGCAACTAGCTAACTTGAACACTTAAAGTCTTTTTCTCTCCACTGTTAATTTCATACTTTAAAATCTGTTAGTTCTTCGACTGCGTAATGCTGCTTCCTCTATTTATTCTGATATCTCGAAAGGCATTTTTATGCAAAACGATAACCACAAATGGCCTATATGCAAGTGGTTTTAAGCAGCTAGCATGTCAATTCGAAATATGATGGCATGGCCACTCTTATAACTATTAATTTTTCA
Source organism: Elysia marginata (assembly GCA_019649035.1). NCBI lineage: Eukaryota > Metazoa > Mollusca > Gastropoda > Plakobranchidae > Elysia > Elysia marginata. Next base: position 315,100 of record BMAT01008736.1, read on the forward strand.
AGAACATTTATAAGAAACTATTTAAAACCAATCAGCTTACATCTACGAGGATGGGCTGAAAATTAATGCAATTTCGCTTGTAACTTTTAACATATTTGATCCTAGCAGCTGAAATTTGGCATGCAAGCTCTCAAACCAAATAGCTTTCATGTGAAAGAAAATGGCATTTGTGTGACGCCATTGAGCACCAAAAATGCTTATGTCAAATCCAATGGCTGATGACTTTTGTCGACATTCTTTACGAACATGGCGTCTACTAAAGATGTTCAATTCAAACAGCGTGCTGTCATTGAATTTCTTTCTGTTGAAGGTAGATCACCAAAGGAAATCCATTAACGGGCTCAAAATGGTATACAGGGAAGCATATTTAGTTTATTCAACAGTTGGTCGGTGGGTTTCATCACTGAAAGGGGGAGACCCGACTGAATCAATATTGCGCGATCAAAAGCGTTCAGGTAGGCCCCTGAGTGCTTCAAACGCGGCTAATCAGAAAGCTGTTGACAAGATGATTTTAGGCAATCGGCGCATTAAACAAAAGGATATTGCCAAAGAACTTGAAATTTCAAAAGAAAGAGCCCAGCATATCATTACAGATATTCTCGGCTACAGAAAAGTGTCGGCAAGGTGGGTGCCGCGAATGTTGACTGATGAGATGAAAATGCAAAGAAAAACGACGTGCGCCGAACTAATGAAACATTATGAGGAAGATGGCGAGGAATTCATTCAGCAGATTGTCACAGGGGATGAGTCCTGGGTACACCATTATGACCCTGAGAGCAAACGTTAGTCAATGGAATACAGGCACAAGAGCTCTCCTTCGAGGAAATTCAAAATTGTTGCCTCTGCCAGAAAAGTGATGCTGACTCTTTTCTGGGACTCAGAGGGAATTGTTCACATAGAATTTCTGAAACAATGAAATACTTTTTACTCAGAACGGTGTATTTCTACGTTGAGAAAGCTAAGTGTCAGGCTTAAGCGTGTGCGCCCCACAAAGCACGCAAAACTGCATCACGACAATGCCAGGCCGCAAACAAGTCGGCAGACTGAAGATGCATTGCATAAAATGAACTTCATCGCATTGCCCCATTCGTCCTACAGCCCAGACCTTGCGCCAAGTGACTTTTACCTTTTCCTGAAATTAAAGGAACACCTCAGAGGAAACCATTACGAAAGTGATGAAGATGTGGAGGCTGCGTTCGACATTGGCAAAAATGTGTGGACTTTTTCACAGACGGCATGCGTCAACTTGTACGTCGTTGGCAGCTGTGAGTGGATCGGGATGGAGACTACGTTGAAAAATAATGTATGTATGGTATAGCAGATACTTTAATCTTTAATTTGATAACATTTGTGTTTGTGTACATCTAAAGTTAAAAAGGTTAAGAAGAAAATTGCATTAATTATTAGCCCACCCATATATGAAACACATCGATGACACTTGCCGCCGAAAAAAAAAATAAACGTAGTTTATGCAAATCTATAATAATAATAATAATAATAATAATAATAATAATAATAATAATAATAATAATAAAAATAATAATTAATATCTAGATTTATATAGCGCCATTTACAATGAAATAAAGTCTCAAAGCGCATCACTAAATAAAAACTACATAATTTTTCATACAAGTTTACTAAACACCTTTAACAATTCGTAGACAATTAAGAAATTGAAAAATTAATTGAAAAATAAAAACTGTTATATCAAGTGCAAAAGCATGGAGAGGATGGTTTATAAATTTACAGTTCCTAATTCTTTGCAAATAACTGAGTTTCCAAACAAATATATCTTCGGAACTGAAAATCTAGACAAAGATTCAGACTGTTGGACTGACAAGGATAGGCGGTTCCAAATATCTGGGCTTTGGAATATAAAAGCTCTGTCCCCATTGCTTTTCAATTTGTTCTAGGTTTGGTTAACAAATTCTTCTTTTCTGATCTTAAAGTCCTTTTAAGAGTGTAAGGTGTAAACATAGTACTCACAATTTAACAGGTGCTAAAATTAGGAAGATTTAAACATCGGAATGCATTAGATGTTGCTATGTTCGAACCCTGCATCATATTCTTGGTCGCCGAAAATCTTTGCAAGTCATCGCCAAAAACCCTAGCAAATCATTGCCCAAATCCCTTGCAAATCATCGCCAAAAACCTTAGCAAATTATCGCCAAAACCCCTTGCAAATCATCGCCAAAAACCCTTGCAAAAGACCGTCTCCTTGGGCGCTACGCAAACTCTGCTGGTCACGCACGTAAATAACAAGCTCGCATGCTATGCGTGATAAAACCAGGAAAAATGAGTCAGAGACGTGGGCAGCAGAAGCGATGAAATCTGCCCCCTCATGGGCGGCGTGAGACGTTTGAATGCTCTCGATAGGCCAACAATCCATTCACCTTGATCTTGAAAAGAAAGAGGATGAAGGAAAGCGAAACGACTGCCATGTACGCGTTTATGTTCAGTAGCTATCGGTTCTCAGCGCCTCCAAATGTAAAACGAAAACTCAAAACTAGACGCCATGAAATATTTGCGCGAAGATATGTCACGAATGTATATACCGATCAACTTTACACACTTGATAACGTATTCCTAAGACTTAGATGCTAATGTAGCATTAATATAGAAAAATAATTATACATCTGATGACATACTCGACATGTTTTTATGTTGTTCGTTGCGCCCTCTATCCATTTCACATGAAATTAAAAGGTGATTTTCGTGTAAGTAATAACTTCTTGAAATCGTAAAGACCAGCATTTGCATACTGCGACTTGGTATGAACAACTTTTTTTCGCAAAACCCGTACTATGAGCAGTCATTTTTAAAATTAAATAGCAAGCTTGATTCACACGACGCATGATGGTAATGACATAACATCCTTGCAAGTGATGACGAATGCTCAGGTTATAAATGGTCTACACTATAATATTATCATTATTGTTATTGGTAGATAAAGATGCTGGTTGACCCAGCGATACCAATCCGACGGCGCATACCTCATTTATAAAGGATGTTTTATGAGCTGAAATTTTTAGTTTAAATTTCTCCAGCAAAATAAGTGGCCGCCACACAAGTCATTTAATGTTAAAGTTTTTAATTTTGAGATTGTTATCGGTCATTCCTTGACGGGTAGTTTTACACCCATCCCGTGCCTGTGGATATGTAGAAGCATGCTTGATAACTGACTTTATAACTGAATTTAGTACTAGGTCCCGAAGGTCTTTAAATTATTTTCTTTGTTTATTGTAATTTTCTATTACTACTCTCCAGAACCAAAGACAAAAAGCAACACGCAGACCTGAGCCCTGCAAAGGCTAACTGCAGTGTCGGCTTGAGAACGAACGAGAGGCAGCTTGAAACTCCCTTCCAAGGGCAGCCAGGAACTTCCAGCATGGCGCCATCTTTACTTTTGCCACCTCAGAGTTCTCCAGGTGCTGCTACAGTTCCAAGATTGGTGTTCAATCCCTCGAGATACCAGTACCAGCAGCTCGGCCAGCTCAGCCTCCTCCGGCCAGCGTACACAGCGCGCGGTCTAGCTCCAAGCTTGAACACCGCGTATGCTGCCCAAGCCTCCAACTACCTGGCATTACTCCAGAGGATATTGTAAAACAACACAACGGAAAGGCCAAACGTTTTTATATTATGCATTATGTATCTGCGTTTGACACTGTGATTCTTAGGTTTATTTCTGATATAAGTTTACAAACTTAGCCCTATAGGAACGCAAGAATTGTAAAAAAAGGCCTTGCAAATGTTTTTTCAACAAAGTATTTTAAATAAGGAGTTAAGATGAAAAAAATCGAATTTAGTTTTTATACCTCGAAACGAGAATTAGACAAACAGGAAAACTACGTTAAAAAAATACAAAAAGACAGAAAGGTAAAATGATAATTATAGATAAATACATATAGATACAAGCGTGACAGAGGTTGAGCGTTGGATATGTTAGAAATGTACCACTACTAGTCCTAATATTTCATAACTTATATGAAAAAGGGTTTGGAGAAAGTATATTGAAAAGTGCGTTCTATTTTACTCTTTCCAGTAAAAAAAAAATGCTCCAAAATATTTAAAAAAATTACCATGACGATTTCAAGCATCTGAAAGCTGAAACTTAGAAAACACAGTTTTCATGGTTTTATTATCTTTCAATATGATAATTCGAACTCATTGGTATTGAATGTAAGAAATATACAATAACATTTACAAAAAAATTTCTAGAGAGAGAACGAGGGAGAAAGAGAGAAAATGAGAGGGAGAGAAAATAAGTATGAAGTAGAAGATAAGAGAAGGAACTGAATAGATACCGGTATAGAAAACGAATGTAAATACGCATACTTGTAAATGAATGGCGAGAGAGAGAGAGAGAGAGAGAGAGAGAGAGAGAGAGAGAGACAGAGAGAGAGAAAGAGAGAGAGAGACAGAGACAGAGACAGAGAGACAGACAGACAGAGATAGACAGACAGAGATTGACAGACAGAGATAGACAGACAGAGATAGAAAGACAGACACACAGACAGACAGAAAAAGACAGAGTCAGACAGATACACGAAGAGAAGGAGATAAAGAGACAATGAGAAAGACTGGAGAATCGGGAGTGAGGGAGCATGGTGTAATTATAATAGCTAAATATTTCAAGTACAAATACTTCTGTATTTTTGTTCGGCTGGTTTACGCATTCATTTAAGAAATGAACCTTTTTAATGTGCCCAAGTTTGAAATATGAAAACCTTTGCAATCAAACAAAACTCTAATTGAACTTGTATAACATTCTCGTGTTGCAAAATTCAATATACTTAGACATTAGAGAAGCAAAGGAATGCTCATAACAACTCCTCCTTAGATTTTCTAGCAAAGGATTTGCTGTTCTTGTTGTTGCAACTGTTCGTCCTAATTCCTTTCCTCTTACTACTCTTCGACTACTACTGTAAAAAGAACATCATTAACAAAGGCAACAAAAACAACAGCTACTACTACTACTACTACTACTACTACTACTACTACTACTACTACTACTACTACTACTACTACTACCACTACTACTACTACTACTACTACTACTACTACTACTACTACTACTTCTTCTTCTTCTTCTCACGTCTTACTCCCCTAATGTGTTGTGCCACCGGCTTAAATGGTATTAAACATAAAACGACAACACATATCTTACAAAACTGTTAGAAATAGTCCAAGATGTAAAATACAGTCTGTGTATAAAAAAAGATAACACAAGAAACTGATATAAACGAGTAGAAGAGTGTGTTCTAATTAGCGACAGTGAGAACTTATCTTCACACTCTTGATCATGAATTGATCAACAGCTGTTTCAGACAGACACAATAGTTGATTATTAATCGGAAAATAAAATTAGTAAATTAGGTAGCCATTCCTAAGGGGCGTTTTCCGTCTAGAAATACTGATACATATTTAGGTAACATAACTATAAAAACAAGAATGGTACAGCTGTTTCTATCATTGCGCAAAATTAAGTTTTTCAACCATTAGCTGCTACCTTTCGCCCTGGGGTTCTATAAAGGTTTGTGTAACATTAGTTTTTAAGTTAAAATTACGGTAACCATCCTTTCACTTCTTTTAAACATATTCTTCCACGCAAAGCTGTAAATCGAAATTTTTCTCGACATGTTTACCATGTGAAATAAGTTATCGTTTTAAGTAAAAAAGAAAGACATAAACACTGCTTCAAAAACTTTTGAAAGATAAACATGTAAAAAACAGATTTTGTTTGATCGTATAAGATGGATTCTATAAAGCTTTAAATTAGAAATAAAATCAAAGAAAAACATTTACACATTGTTAACACCACGAAAGGCAAAATTTGATCAGGCCGTGTTTTGTTTTAACATATGCAATAACGATTTTTGTTGTACAGGCATAAAGTAAAACAAAAATATGATTTTTTCACGTTTAACATAACCTAAGTAAACGCCTAATATTGATATATGGCCAAAAATAAAATCTTCACATAAAAAAAAAACTTTTTGCTTTAAGTCTTACATAATATCTGTACATGAGGCCCATTTGTGAATACGATTTGAAACCATTTTCTTTTGTTGTACTTATTAAGTCAACTTTATAAAAATGATAATTGGTCAAAATATTTTAAGGCACAATACGTAGTGTTGAACTAGTGGCTCTAACATTTTGGGTGAAATAAGAAATGACATTCTCAGACATTAATTTTAATTTCTCTCAAAGCTGAAGTGCAAGATGTGTAGACATGAAAAAATACTTGAACAGTAAACTGCGTGAATCCCTAATTTTTCGAGAACCTGAGAGGATATATATACTACAGACGAAGGAAAAAAAGAGAAGCAGGACCATCTGGAGTTTTGTTGAAATAGTAGTGAAGCAAACCTAAAGCAATGACAGCAGATAGAAAAATAATTGGAAACTGCAGAACGCCATGCTAAATTGAAACTTCCCGTTAACAATTTAGAACTCCCCGCAGGTGGACAGCCATTCCCAGCACTCAGAGCGTGTTAGCATCGTACAGCTTTTTAAGTCATGAGTGTAACTTAAAGAAAAAAAATGATGAGACTCTTCTACCTGTAGGCCTACTCTTCTTAAATACAGTTCAATTACTATGGTCGCTCTGGAACTTAAGTAAGTAAAATAGAAAAAAGGTCCTACATATTAGGATTAAAGAAGCATGAGCTAAGATATTTAAAACAAGTGCTAACGAAATTAGTGAATAAAATGACAAAGATAATGGCGATCTAAATATTAAATTGTGAAATACTAAGGTACTTTATTGCAAGGCTTGCAATATGAATTTCTTTGTCTAGTTTTTAAAATTTCTATGGAATAAGAGTTTCAAACTTTTGATAAGTGCGGCTGACCTTAAAAACTAATAAACTGCAAATTGATTGGACTTTAAGCTAAGACACAATCGTACACAGTACATTATATTTTGTGCGGCACATGAAATGCGCGAACACGAGAAAAATGAGAAGCTAGCGATTTAGACCAATTGACTTCACTTTTTAGGACACATTTTACTCACTTTGAAAAAATGGTAGGCGGGAGAACACAGGTAAATATATTATAGTATCACCCGCTTCCCAACTTCGTTTGTTGAATCTGTAGATTTGATCTAGGTCTAGGCCTAAATTATAGAGGTGTCAAAAACTTGACGTAGATCTAGAAATCAATTAAGATAATCTAGATTTAGAACCAGATCTTGAAGACATCTTGACCTGGAGTCCGGATTAGGCCTAGATCTAATTTGGTTTCCGGCTCCAAATGTACTAGCTCTAGGCTTTACGTGACATGTTTTCTCCCGTTTTTGCCCTAAGACTGCGAGTCAAGTTTTCTTTCATTTATTTAAGAGGAGGGCCTTTTTCTGGCTGATAAAGAACAGGGAATTTTTATAATGCTCTCGTTCAAGATTATATCCAGTTAAATCATTTTCTTTCCAAACTTGTGATTATATTAAAAAACTAACATTATTTAAGTAAACGCCAACTATTGATATATGGTCACAAAAAAACCTTCTCATCGAAAAGAAAACTTTTTGCTTTAAGTTTTAAATAATATCTGTAAATAAGACCCACATGTGAGTACGATTTTAAACCATTTTCTTTCGCTGTACTTATTAAGTCAACTTTTTAAAAATGAAGAAAAATGATAATTAGTCAAAATATTTTAAGGCACAATACGTAGTGCTGAAATACTAGTTGCTCTAAAATTTTGGGTAAAATAAAAAATTGATGCTCGCCATTTGGCGAAATGCACAGTACACTTTGCGAGAAAAAGGCTCTCTCCAGTTTTAGAACTTTGCAATGTTTCTGCTTTGTGTTTTCGCCGAGATACAACTTGGCTCTTTTTATTTCTTCAATCACCTTCACAGAAAAGAAGTCCATATGTCTTTAAAACTCCAGTGATTAGTGGGAACGCTGATCACCATAGACTGGCGACCAGTATAGAATCGACCTAGCTGCTGGATAAACGCTTCTTCTTGATTTAAAAGATTGGATAAAGTAGAAAAGCCCACCCCAAGTTACCGAGCGATAGGTAAAATTTGTGACGACTTTACCTGGACAGAATGGCACACAGTGTCTCTTTATGTATTGCTCTTTGTGTTTTAAAGTTAATCGTTACACTGTCAGCTACCAGAATCATTCCATTGCATACAGGAACATTATCTTCTGACCCAATGAACTCGTCAGTCACAACAAACATTCCCGAGAACGAAGCAAATGAAAGTCTTCTTGGTCGATTCGAACAAGAGTGCCTTGCTAAGTTCATTACTTATGTATATGAGAAAGGCCTGTGCAACGCCCCTAGTAAAGAGATATTCTGGGAAATCAGCAAATCACAGTATACGTGTTCTAACCGATGTAATCAGTCTGCAATATACGGAAATAAGCGGGAATGTTCGTGCGATAGCGTCTGTTTGCTCTATGATGACTGTTGCGACGACTTTTCCACAATTTGCCCAGAGGCTTATGCTCTTGGCAAAATTAGCTATCAAAACCTTGACGGTGCAATACCAGGCTGCGTGGCCTTCTCTTTTGCCTCTCTATACAGCCACAGATCTGGCGAATGGTATACAACATCCCCGGCTAGCTCGACAACCTGGGATATCTCCATGCAATTAAAGTATGGCTCCTTAATTTATCCTGCCATGACCCTAAAAACATTTACTGTAGGTTTTTCTGAGTTTAAAGTCGCTGACTTCACCCTAGGCATTATTTTCAACAACTACCTTGCGTTCAGCATGTGGGATGTTAGAAAAATGAAACCGACTCTTATCCCATCCAGATCGATCCTCGATTGCTCCGGAAGTTCTGTTAAACATCTTGTCCACAGTAACGTTGCTGACGTCATCCCATGGTGTCGCGTACAGCTAGTGGATAGCGTGAGAACTTCTCTGCATCGCAATTGCGCAAGTCTCAATGCAATCACCTGCAAATGCAGCTTGGGCGATGGAAAAACAAAATCATTTTTCGATTATCCTCAGAACTCCTGTGCGGGTGAACGAAACCGTTGGCCTCTATTGAGTAGAGACGAGAAATTGCGTGCAAGATTTAAACTGTACCGTATGGAGTCTTTTGTGATAAAAACCTATGAGGGCGAAAAATGTCAAAGCCAAAATGTAGAAAAAGTAGACTTTGAGTCTGAACCTTTACTGAAAGCTTTGGACTTCAAGAAATCATTAAAAATCATCATCTCACCCACTAGTCTATCATCCACAGTTTCTACGGTCAGTGCAGAAAAAAACAAGGCTTATGAAAGCGCTGATAAAACGTTTGCAACACCCATACCAACCATACTAGAAGATGAGTCTTTGAACGAACAATCGTTCGAATTCGTTGTGGAACTGACGAAGACCCTTGAAAGACGCTTGCGATGTCCAAGTCTAAACAGCTACCTGTCCAACTGTCGGCTTGAGGAGTGTGTGCCAGGTGCGCTCGTGTTGACCGATGGCCCGTCATACGACAACCGCCAACTTAACAACGCTCGCTGTTTCCTTCCCACAGCCGCGTCACTGCACGCGTTTGCTCAGGGCTTGGCCATTCCTCTTTGCACATGCATGCGCTTCCTGGCTGCGCTATCGGATCTAAACATTTGGAAAATTTCTGTAGATCACGCTAAAAAAGACCAGTGCTTTTTTCGTCTACAAGTTTTCCAAGGTGGGTATGTCATTGACATGTAAAGTTTAAATTCTTTCATAGACCAAACTTTTTTTATTTGTTATTGTTAAAATCACATGGTTCAAAATCTTCGATGATTATTATACTTCAAGAAAGGAAAGTTAGTAACACCACACTCCCAGCCTGTAATTATTGCAGTTAGGGTATACAGGCCTACGTTCTTTAGAATTTATTTTACCGACATATATGTATTGATTATAAGAAGGAAGAAAGAAGAAAAAAAAAAGAAAGAGAGAGAGAGAGAGAGAGAGAGAGAGAGAGAGAGAGAGAAATTTAAACCAATTAGACTTTAACAGCTGGGTGTAGCCTCCTATCCTGGTTGTTGCCAGGGATGGAGGGAGAAGAGCTGTTTAGCACAGGTGGGATTATATTGCAGCTTCCCTCATTTTGTCTCATCGCGGCGTCTTCCGATGTCCCATGTAGCTAAAATAATATAATAGATCACTCGTAGTAGAAGCAGTAGCAATAGCAATCAGGCATAAGTATATTTTTAAAAGCATAAAATTCTAAGGACCGTGCATGTCAGCATAAATTGTTTTCTGTATTATCCTACAAGGAAAGGGAAATCGTCTCTTATCATTATATTCTTAGCAAAAGCGTATTTTGTACTTTTACATTGAATACACTTTTTATAAAAGATTTTGTTTTCATTCTTTATATAATAATTTTGATCTAATCAAATCTAATTCTAAGTCTAAACTGTCTACATCTTCTCCTTGAATGGGATACAACTCAGGGCTTTAAAAAACAAGTGTTGAAAACAAGAGCCTCTAAAGTTTTATATGATCATATTTTCCAATTGAATTGAAGATATGAAGTGCTTCTTTTGGACATTTAAAACCTGTACCGACGTCAACGTCTAGATGTAGATTCAAAGACAAACCACTGTAAAAGCTAAATGGTGTACAGTATAAATTATTTCCCGTTGTGCCCGCAAGAAGGGTGCGCTGGCAAAAAAAAAAATTCACAAAAATTCTTGACGCACTTTATCTTTTAAAAAATTCTGCTCTATGGCATTGAAACGAGCGTTTGCTTACTAAATTCTTTACAATCAAATTGTTAAAATGGAACGTAAAAACTTGATAGTTTAAGCATGCCTAATCGTCTACTACAATGCCATTTTGACAGGGTTTGTATCATAAACTCTTCAAGGTTTTTTTTTGCTCCAAGCGTAAGTTTTTTCAAGCAGGCATAGTTATCTGTCAGTTTTATCATAGTTCCTGTTGACCATAGAACGGATCAAATTGGCTAGTTTTTTTGATTGTGCTTTTACATGTATGTTTCTTGCGTTGCTACTGCTTTATATATAGAATGTATTTTTCAATTTCCCTCAAGTGGAAAAAGTAATTTGTATTCCGTATTGCGTTGTAATAACACTAACAATGATAATAGTCGTAATTTATAGAAGTTATCTCGAAGTTTTGATAAGACTAACAATACTACAGAATACAAAGTGCATAGAAGAAGCACAGAAAATTTTCTCTTCATTATAAGTCATAGTGAGCGAAAAATTCAGGTTGTGTTAATTCTTTAGTTAAAAAAGCACCTATGTAGGAAAGGGACATATAAAGATTTAGAGCCAAATTTACGACAAAACATCGAAAGCAAAGCTTGGTAAAAGTCAATATGTGCAGCATTATTCATTGTCTGACGACTTCCTCACGCTGCTTTTTCCATAGAGAAGTTTGTTTGCTTAACTTTTGATACAACAATCCTAACTCTATTATGGTTATAAAACGTTGAATAAAAATAACTCTAATACGCTTTAATTTACACATTAGTCGTGGTCAAATTCTATGATGTTTAACACGTAAATATGAATAAATGTATGAAAGTAGAAGTTCAGTAAAACTTTGATGAAAAATTGAATTGCAATTTCTCAGAAAACCCGGATGACGCTGAAGAAGTAATATTTGATGGGAAGCCAAAAATGTACACTTTTACGGACACAGCTGAGAACACAAGGCAGAGGCTTCAGAATCTCTTGTACACCTCAAAAGCATACTGTCTACAAGACAATGTCTACCGGCTGAGGATTTGCTTCTTCACCCACGTGGATGGAGAGAATCCAGCATCATCAAACTGTTCAATGTCCATGGAGCTTTTCCCACTTTCAAATGGCCCAGAAGTGTACGTTGATAAAAATCAAGGGTCTGCTGTGCTAGTGGACTCCCAGATACTCTCAGCCGTTTGTTGCATTTTTAAAGCCTTTGACTACTTTTTAAAGTCTTTGTAATGGTCTCAATTCCAAATTTTGATATTTTCACACATCTCTTCACATGCGTTTTCTAAAATCTGCATGAATAAAACATTTTATTTTGACAAACATTTCAGGACATAAAAAGATAAATATAGTAAAATTTACTAAACTGGTAACTGGTTCTCTCTTGCAAAGAAGTTTGTCTCCTCTCTCATAAAATATCACACGTCTTATGACTGTTTGCTGTTACTGCCCTTTTACACTTACGATTGAATTATTACTCTACACTTTGGAAATCGCAAACTATAAAATATCCTTCTGAAAAACTGCATCTCGATTTTGTGTTCATGTTTGGTCACCTAGGGCTTAATTATTATCCACTTTTCATGCCGTAACAGCACTGTTAGTGGCGACTGTCAAATTGGTAAAAAAATTTCCTGTTATTAATATTAATGCATTCAATGTTATAGACTTATCTAGCTCCAACCCTTAAGAGACAGGTTTTATGTAAAATGAACTACCTTGAACCTTAGTTTTGACCCACACTAGAGAGTAAGTTGGATGTGCAATGTGTTATTCTCATAGGTTGTCTCGATTTGTTCCTAGCAGAGCCTATGGGGTGTTCGTTTGAGCCTGGATGTCTTAGGAGTAAGTATGGTGTAGAACAACATCCCAATTTGATGACTTATTTCGTTCACATAGAATAGAATTTAATAGAAGTTAAGAGATCCATCGAATGGTTTTAATATAGTTCGTTTAAGTTTTTCCAAACCAGGACCGTACAGGGGAAGGTGTTTAGGAATAGGATATAACTGATAGTGATAGTTAGCCATAGATTTGTAGCTCTAATATAGCACCAGTCTTTTATATCATTATCAGCCACCTCATGTGTTGCTATGTCTTACAATGTATCTTGATGTCGTAATGAATAAAATTATTGAGTACTCAAATACATTATGACCTAACTTTCTTAAGAGAGCGTAAGCTACACAGGAAAGTGTGAATACTTTCGTAGATTAAGCCATCAGAAAGTTACAGTAGCAGCCATACAATATTCGATTATGTCCCTATAACCCTATTCACAGGTACGTGGTATAGAGGACGAGCATGATGACTAACAATAGGGCTACAAACACGGAAGACAACAGACAAAACTTTCCTTGAACGGTGATTGTGACTAAGCAGTGGCAAGTTTTATGGAAGTAAAAAAAGTTGTAATTGGTGTTGTTATCGAACGCATTCTGGTTATTATCACGGTAAAAAAACAGACGATAGTTACCACAAGATCTAAAAATAAAATCACATTTTAAGATAAGGAATCAGTTTTGTCAGTTACGAGGTACGTCCGAAAAGAAACAGGAAAAGGGGCATTACTCAAGCAGCTTTAGTGGGATAAATTTGAAACTCGCACACATTAAAGTGTCTCTCTTCCTCTACTTCTCAAGATAATCCCCATGGAGATCGATGCACTTTTACCAGCGTGACAGTAGTGAATAGATACCCACTCGAAAGAAATCAAGGTCAAGATGTGCAAACCAATTCTTCAATTCACCGAAGAGGTCACCTTCTGTCTCGAAAACCATGCCTCCTAAATGTCACTTCAAGGGTCCAAACAAATGAAAGTCAGAGGGTGCGAGGTCATTACTCTGTGCAGGATGAGGAAGAATTTCCCAACTGTAGCGCTGCAGCCATTGCTGTGTAAGGTTTGATGAATAAGGGATTGCATTATCGTGCTGAAGCACAGCACACCTTCTCAAGAGTTCAGATCTTTTGCGACAAATTGCATCTCTGAAGCGGCCAAAAGTGCTGCAGTATTGAGCAGCATTGATGCACTGACCCTGTGGCTAAAGGTCTGAGAGGGTCATACCTTTCGCATCCCAGAACACTGAAGCCATCGCTTTAGCTGCGAACCTCTGCATTTTGAACTTTTTGGTCATGAGAGAGGATGGATGTTTTCAAGTCATGGAGTCTCTTTGTTTCTGGGGTATTCAGATGGATCCAAGTTTCATCACCAGTAATCAGATTGTCAAAAAGGTTATTCCCTGCTCGAAATTTTCCACCAGGCCCCACACCAATATGCGTAGTATCCTCTTCTCCATTGTCTTGTTGGCATCGCAGCGGAAGGCATTGTGAAATTTCAACCCTTTAAAGCTTGTGATCCTCCGTTGACATTTTTGGAACCCACCTTGCAGACATCTTCCGATATCCCAAAGTGTCATGGACTATTTAATGAACCGTACTCTTTGGAATTTCGAGTTTCAAAGCAATCTCGCGTATCTTTATCTTCCTGTCATATTTGATGAGCAACACGAGTTGTGTTCTCCTCATTGGTCAATGTTTTCGGGAGACCAGACTTTGGCTCATCATTGAGACTTGTTCGGCCTTTTCCAAACCAAGTATACCATTGATACACTCAAGATCTCCACACATCACCCTCACCATATGTTTTTGCTATTTGTTTGTGAATTTCAGAATATCTTATTCCTTCAGAAAAAAAAACGCACAACAGGTCTGACCTCCAGCTTTGACCAGTCCTTGATAGGGGTAGACATCTTGGAATCAGTAGTCTTCATTAGTGCGCTAATCAATGGTACTGAAACTGTGCACCTTGAAAGATAATTCACTGTACTGGTGTTTCCTGCTTCCAGAAAAAAAAAATATGGGTTGGTTCATGAGTTATGCCTTTTTTCCTGTTTCTTTTCGGACGTCCCTCGTAATTTTGATGCTTCCCCGGATGCCCTTTACGTAAGCCTCTATATAAGAATACAATCAGAGACCAATTAATCAATTTCTCTTTTTTGAGATTTTTTTTATTACTAACAATAAAACGCCAGGGCCTTTTGCAAAATAAGTTACACAAAAGCTTGCAAAATGAGACGTTCAAACCATCTGCAGAAGTGCTAAAAGCTCAAGTTTCATACTTCGCGCTCAGAGTTTTCTCTTATTAAGTTGACCTTCAAGGCATGGGCACGGCAACCAAAAGAGTGAGAAATCGGCATTTTCATACAGAAATTTATTAGGTATACAGGGTAACAATTTAATAAATAAAACTAACTAATTTAACGAAAATAACTTGGATTTGGCTCTTTTGTTAAAGTACGTTTATACAGTTTTCGCACAAACATAACCGAATTAATCTTTTCAAAACTTTATTTTAACTGAAACTTTTTTATTTACTCATATTCAATATGAGCTTGTAAAAATTTTAAACCGGAAACAGCAACATTTAGAAGATTCCAACATTAAACATGAGACCTGAGAATGCTCTGTTGATCAGAACTATTAAGCTTTTAAACAAGTATAAGTTGTGAACCATGTGAAATAAATGTTTTGTAGAGTATTTTGAAAAAAGTTGTCTATTTTTTTTCTAAAGGCATTTTAACATCGTCTAGTCTTTTAGAAAAAAAAGATAGCAAATAGCAGTAATGAAAATTAATATTTGCCCGAAACATCATTAGAGCAATGACACCTTTAGAACGCGTTGTGATTTTTTACAGTATGGCATATTGTTTTTTTCATTGTGGAAATAATAACGGCCGTAACAATTATTCATAGATAAGCTAAAGTGTGCTTTGTAGCTGAGTCTAGGAAAAAATATTTATGATGAACTCCTGGTTCTTCATGTCCATAGCTATGAGAAATGTTGGCAACGTCTAAGCTGAGTGTCTCCATCATATTAATTTCGGCAAAAAGACACAATGGTTATAAATTAAGCTTGAGTTATCCGCCATGTGTCAATGAAAAAGATCAATCGTAACATATGCAAATAAAAATATGAAATGGAATGTCTACGCGCTTCTCAGTAGGTTTTATAAGCTCAGAAAATAAAAGTTTGTTGTTTTGTTTCAAAAATACTTGTCATTTCCGATGTTAGATCTAAATCTCGAAGATATTTGATGTAGAGTCTAACTTAGGCCTCGATCTGTTCTAGGGTTTGAGCTAAAGTTTCCTTCGGTTTTAGGCTCTGTGTATCATGTTTTCTTCTTTTTTTAGCCGCAAGGCCTAGGCTCTGCGTGTCAAGTTTTCTTCATCTAAAAAAAGTTAACCTTGAATGTGTCTAATGGGTGCGATTATTTAGGATTGATTTTACACGACTCGTAATTGGTAGGCGGTCGATTACACACACATACACCCCCACAACTATAGTTCCATCCGCTTTACAACTTCGTTTATTAAATTCTGCATTTAGGAGTAAAATTTGCGTTAGATCTAGATCTAGGTCTTGAATCTAGATTGAATGTCTAAAAATACCTTAAATATATCCTGATCTAGAGTCTAGATTAGGCATAGATCTGATGCTCGAGCCAATGCTTCCTTTTTTTGCAGCATTTAGACGTAACTTTTACGCCAAATCAGCAAGGCTGTACTTGAAACAATCAACCCCAAGTGCCCAAAGCTTTTCATAAGGGCTATCGTGTTATGAGAAGGTCAGACATAATTATTTTGGCCGGAGATATCATCTGATGTGATGATGGAACAAGTTTTAATAAAAAAATTAAAATCAAGAGGAGGAAGCTGAGGACTGACTAGAGGTAGAGGATTTGGAGAGGCGGAAAGGACAGTG
>BMAT01008739.1:22588-32837 GCA_019649035.1 Elysia marginata
GGTAGTAGTAGTAGTAGTGGTGGTAGCAGTAGTAGTAGTAGTAGTAGTTGTTGAAGTTGTAGTTGTTGAAGTAGTAGTAGTAGTTGTTGAAGTTGTAGTTGTAGTGGTAGTAGTTGTTGAAGTTGTAGTAGTAGTAGTAGTAGTAGTAGTAGTAGTAGTAGTAGTAGTAGTAGTAGTAGTAGTAGTAGTAGTGGTGGTAGCAGTAGTAGCAGTAGTAGCAGTAGTAGTAGTAGTTGAAGTTGTAGTAGTAGTAGTTGTCGTTTTTGAAGTTGTAGTTGTAGTAGTAGTGGTGGTAGTAGTAGTAGTAGTAGTAGTAGTAGTAGTAGTGGTGGTAGTAGTAGAAGTAGTAGTACTAGTAGTAGTTGTTGAAGTTGTAGTTGTAGTAGTAGTGGTAGTAGAAGTGGTAGTAGTAGTAGTAGTAGTAGTAGTAGTAGTAGTAGTAGTAGTAGTAGTAATGGCGGTAGTAGTAGTAAAAGTAGTAGCATTAGTAGTAGTAGTAGTAGTAGTATTAGTAGTAGTAATGTTGGTAGTAGTAGTAGTAGTAGTAATAGTAGTAGTAGTAGTAGTAGTGGTGGTGGTAGTAGTAGTAGTAGTAGTAGTAGTGGTAGTAGAAGTAGCAGTTGTTATAGTACAACAAGAGGGAGAAAGACACCCATACGTCTTGAAAAATAGATCTTATGCGCTACGGGGCAGGACGAAGCCCATAGCGCAGGAAAATCCAAGATTGCTGATGGGCTAGCGGGATCCCTCAGCCAAGAGGGAATGAGATTAGAGGTAAAACAAGAGTAACGTCCCTTTTCCAGAAGACAACACTCCAAAATACTATAGTGGTTATTGTAATCTATACCTAGATTGTAGGGTAAGTTTCTTACTTTTATAAACGATTTGACATCTAGAACTTAAAAATCTATAGGGCTAAATAAAAAGTTTATCTTCAAAATAAATCTGTCGCATAAATTTTAAAAGATTGTAACATTTGTATTCATAAGATAGTGGAGAGACACCAGGAAAGTTCCGCTACTCTTGTTGAAATCTCATTCCCTGTAGTCGACTGTAAAACCCATGCTACCTATTGGAGTTATTAAATCATACGTTATCGTCTTCGGCGTGCAAGGTCTCTGGGGACAGAGAGAAACGTGAGAGGAAAGGAGTAAGAGAGAGAGAGAGAGAGAGAGGGAGGGAGGGAGAGAAATAGTAATAGTAAGATACTATGATAATATTAGAAAGACATTCATCTCCAAAAAAAAACCCAAACAAAAACAAACAAACAAATACAACTAGAAAGAGAAAAACACTGATAAGTCTTGAATAACTGAGACAGACAGAAAGACTGAAGGAGAGAGACAGACAGATAGAAGCGGTAAATTAAGGAAAGAAATTCATCTCCAAATAATCTAAAACAGCAAGGGGGAGGGAGAAAATAATAGGTCTTGATAAGTGTGACACAGAGATAAAGAGACGAGAGAAAGAGAGAGACAGAAAGAGGAAAACAGGAAATCAGGAAAACAAGAGAAACATAGAGATAACAGGGTTTTTTTTAAGTCGAAGAAATTGAATTTAATTTTTGTAAAATGATATTTTCGCAATTAAAATCTTATTTGGGTTTTCTAAAAGGGGATGGGTTGGGAAGAGACAAAGGGGAGAGAAAAGGAGAGATGGATTGAGCAAACAGACATACAGAAGGACAGAAAGACAGAGCCATAGAGAGACAGGCATAATGAAGGAAATAAATTGGTTCCTAAATAGACTACATAAAGAGATAAAGACACGGGTAAGCCCTGAATAATCAAGACAGAAAGAGAAATACACACACTCATGCACATAGAGCGAGAGAGAGAGAGATGACTCCGTGTGTCCACAAGAAATATCAAATGGTTTACATTACCCATTGGGCCTGCATGTTACAAAAAGCGTTCGAGCGTAAAGGAGAAAAGGCGACACTGGATTGATAACTAATAGAAGATAATGGGAGACAGTTTATAAATAGCTTACAATTGTCACGGAAGTGAAACGAACCCAGTCCGTAACACATACATGTAAGTGTGAAATTAGCTGCAGTTCCTCGGTTTACTCCCCATAATACATACAAGCCCACATTTTCTCTTCCTCTTTCTCTGACTTGATTTTATCGCGTTAAGAATTGAAAAGGAAGACAAAATCTCTCTCTCCTTCAATCTGACTTCAGACATGGATTCATCGTGGTAAGTATGATCAATGGATTGATTTCGACTGATCTGTAGACGTGTTTCAATAGCAAAAGAAATAATAATGGTTTTATTTGTTTTCTTTAGTGAACTAGGTGT
The DNA here is from genome assembly GCA_019649035.1 of Elysia marginata. Lineage (NCBI taxonomy): Eukaryota > Metazoa > Mollusca > Gastropoda > Plakobranchidae > Elysia > Elysia marginata. The sequence goes on from BMAT01008739.1 coordinate 24,892, forward strand.
GGTCTGATGGTTAAAAGCAGCAACAACAACAACAATGGCAGCAGCAGCAACAACAACAACAAAAACACTATTAATAATAACTACCAAAAATAGCAACAAGAACCTCATCAACATCCTCAGTAACGATAATAACAACAACAAAAACACTGTGATTTTTTTTTCCCATCGTATCGAAGCGGTTTCAGTCTCAGGATTCAAGTACTTCTATACAAGATCCAACAAAGTAGCAAAGTAATTGGAAGAAGCTTGATACGAGGCCTGGTGGCCCATTAATTTAAAACCATCATGCGAACTAACAGGTATCGGGTTCAAATACTACCCCAGCTGACAGGTGATGAATCATTTAGAGACGCAAATTTTCTAAATTGTTCGAGTGTTATCGCCTGTAGAAGATCTTGTCAGAGTGTTAGATAAATTATGGAGTTATGGTACATATTTTTAGACCGCGGATATCTACAGAGGCATCCTAAATAAAATAGAATAAAATCATGCCTTGTTGTGGATTAATTGCTAGGTTATAAAGCTGTAGCGTTTTGCTTAGCAGATGAGATGTTAGGTAAGAGTTATGCAAATGACCCAATATAAGTCTGACCATGCCCCATGGCACGTTTTCTTATTATTTTAATTAAACCTTGCGTGCACCAATGTGCATCATATACATATATAGCATTGAAATGAATTTGCTGAAGTTCTCCAACAGGTCTTTACCAAGTTATTTATCTTCAAAGCTCAGAAAGGAGCAGTTGTTGGTAATGCTGACGAAAAGCTGGGTGCTCAGACCAAGTAGACACCGACCTATTTGAGATGGGATTCGAACGATAAACCCTCTAGTCGGAGATATATTTCTAGACTAGAGACCACCAATTTATAATCACGCAGATACTTACTTACTTATCCGAACCAGCTGTCGTTTGCGCTTTCGCCCTTCGACTAGACATTTGGGCACAGAAAGTGGAAGTCCTCGTCAATTGTTGGAAGTTTGAGTATAGTGTATTCCATGCATCAGGCCGCGGAGGGAGGTATTCTTCTATTAAAATAGTCATAATCATGCAGAGAAAACTAATTTTCATTTTGTAATGTAGTTTTTTTTTCTCCTTTGGATTTAACTATCTCAGCCCGTTATTGTCTTCTATGTTTTGACAATTCAACTCAAGTTTTAGGAGAGTACAAGGAACACCTAAAAGCTGAAATAGACGGTCTTAGTGTGTGTATTTTTCTTTTTTTTAAATTGTTTCTTCTATGTTTTTCTGTTTCATATGTATAAATATGTGATATGCAAATGTGAAAAGAAATTTGCTGCGGGACGAATAAAACCTATCTTATCTTATCTTATCTTTACACCCTGCTTCAAATTAATCAAGAAATTAAAACAAGTGCTATTTCAACCCATACCGATCCTTCGTCTCACAACACAAAACTAGATAGCTTATAATGTGTTCTATTCATATTGTTTGAGGCTTTTGATATTCCTTGGACCATAACATGCGCTCGAGTAGGCCTACATCATGCAGTTTTGATCATTAGTTTTTCCAATTTCACCCGTTAGCAGTTGAAGAGTGCCCTAGGCCTTGCTTGCCTTCAGATATTAATACATTGAAAGGTAAAAGGTTAATGGCTCTGACTTATATCTCAGTAGAGTCGCTTGAGTCTTGGAAAAACAGCTATCTCTTCCGCCTTACGTCTTGCATGCAGATTACGCACCATTTTGTGTGGCACAGTAAGAAAAGTAACACGCTTCGATATTAAAACGCTCCTATAGAACTCTTGATACAAAGTCTCGCACCAACAGTGAGAACCACGAGGTAGATCTACAGATAGGTCAGAACCATTAGCGGTGGGTGGAAAAGATTGAGGATAGAGAAAGTCGGAAAATGCTCGTCTTTAATGATAGCCTTGGCACCTACTAGTACCACCCATCACGTCATGCTCCTTATTCCTTCCAGTTCTTTCTCAATTTTTGGAGAATGCTTCCTCTGTATTTATATTGCCTTCAGATAATTTTTCAGCTATAAGTCTTAACTATAAACTGTAGGCCTGTATAGGGGGCCTAGATAGCTCAGTTGGTAGTGGCTTCGCTCCGTGGCCAAGAGGTCGCGGGTTCGAAACACAGCCGAGCACAGTCCGGGCCCCTACTGGTTGGGTTGGTGTCAGTATTATGTGACCGGCTGAGGCTAAGTCATGGTATCCCCGCTAGTCTCTGGGTGGCAGCCCGTAAAATTGTCATTGGGACCCAAGCCTAAAAATACCCTTCAATCAATCAATCGTAGGCCTGTATATACTGTGATTTCAACAAGAGTATTCAGCAATCAATCTAACAAACCGTGGAGAAATCTAATTCTGGTGATTCCATCTGTTAGCGACCGCTCAAGGAGTGGTTTGAACAAAAGTAGATTAAAAATGTTCGGCTTCCAGCTGTTGCGTACAATGTTTCTAAATGTAATAAAACAAAGTTGTACTGAAGAGAAATTTCTAAATAATTGAAGGTCATTTGTTTTTAGTTTATATGTTTGACTTTTCAAAACCATATGTAATAAGCAACTTAATTATACCTTCATATCTTGCATTTTGTCCTCCTCCTTATTCCTCTCCTTCTTCATCTTCTTCTCCATATTCTTCTCCATATTCTTCTCCCTCTTCTTCTTTAATTCTCCTCCTCCTCTTTCTACATCTTCTTCTTCTTCTTCTTCTTCTTCTTCTTTTTCGTGTCAAGACCTGACAATATCACTAATGGTGGACTGGGCTTGTAAAAAATTTCAATCAATTAATCAATCTTCTTCGTTTCTGCTGATTTTTATTTGGCACCAAACTATTTCTACAGAGACATTTTTTTTCTATTCTAACCGATCCAGCCATGCCAGTAAAGATGTTCTTGAAAAAGATGCGATGTTAGAAAGTCTTGAAGCCGAGCACATCAGGAAACTCTTGCAGTTCACACAAAAGGTTTGGACAAACATAATATTTATAAGTCCTTCATTTCTAAACTCTCTTTTAACGTGATAACAGTTCCCTAAAAATAACTCGGTACCGTATTGCAGATTCATGCCGTTGCTATGATACCCAATGTGGTTATCATAAAGGCTACCGAGCTTAATTTATGCATAGTGCTACTGATCCCATCCAGTATGATATTATCAATACCTTTGTTTCTTTCCAAATTTACAGCCTTTTTTTTCACATAGTGGTCTTGTGGTCTAGTGCTCGGCTTTCGGACCGAGAGGTCCGGAGTTCGAGTTCTGCTTTCAGCAGGTCGACGTTTTGTCCTTTAGAAATGCTATTTACACACGCCCCGGACACATGCGCTAAAGGAGCACCCGACTACAGGCACAGGCAATCAGGCAGTGAGAGATCTTGTCAGAATAATAAAGTGATGCGCATTATTTGCTGCTCCTCTGCCTGTCAGGAAACCCATGTAAAGCGCTTGGAACATATTAGAGGATTGGGCGATAAATGTAAATGCTCTGTATTTTTTTTTTTTACAACTTTTCATTTCATATAATTGTTCGATAAACCATTTCATTCAACATTCTGCTAAAGTAACACAATATATTCTCCGTGAGCCGTGTCATGCTGAATTTATAAGAATTGAAATAATTTTTTTAAACTATGTACAAATAATTGATTCAAATCGAAGAAAGAACGAAGTAAGACCCAATATGTCTAGGATTAACGTTAAGCAAAACAAAATCTAACTGAAGTAAGTTTTCTTTATCAGGAATTTAGGATGTCTGTGCACTATAAACATTTCATTTTTATTTTTCATTCCAATTGCACTTGTAGGTCAAAGACTGCATGCGAACCAAAGAAAACGGCACGGCTATCTTCGGTAAAGCTGTTCAGTTTCTGACACACCCTCTTCCCAATGTTTTAGGTAAGAGGACATAATGAAAGTCCTATTTTGTATGCTATAGTTCAGATTTAAAGCAATAGAAATAGGTTTCATTCACTTTTGTTTCGGATGCATTTCTAAGTACCCGGTAATTCGAGACAAGAGGTTTCTATTTTATATGAACCAAAGGTAATGCATAACATTATGTACCTTTATATCTTGTTTTATTTCCTCCTTCTTCTCCTTCCTCATCTGCTTCCTAATCTTCATCTCCTACTCCTTCTCCCTCTTCTTTCTCTCCTTCGCTCTCTTCTTCTTCCTCTTCATATATATGTATAGAATAGTCTATTTAGTATAGTTCTAAAAAGCCAATCTTCTCTAAACAAGGTCATAACTCAGAACTACACTGTATACGAGAATTGTCCGCCACTCACAGAACAGTCTTGACCCCCACCTTTCCTACTGCTCATCTCATCTCTAGATAACCAAGCAACTTCAAGTAGACCTACACCATCTGCGGAACTACCTTCAAGCACAGCTTCCAGGATACCACCAGCGCTGCCTCTCGTACCTCCTAGAAGAACAGAAATATCACCTGCAGCATCAACAACACGAGCTCAAATACCAAGAATATTCAGGTAGAAGACCCTTGAAGAAAAATACATGATTGTACAGTAGAACATGTCTACAGCGGCATTGGATTTTTGGTTTCAGAACGAAAATCCCGCTGCAGGTATGTTCCCGCAATATGCCTGTTACGGGAAGTTAACAAGGAAAAAGAAAGAGAGACAAAAAACAGTTCTGCTTTGACGGCTTTCCTATGTAGGTAGTTTAGGCAAGTAACATAAATTTCCCCATCCTTTCCCTCCCCTCTGTTTGACCGATGGTATAAGCTTAGAATTATGTTTAAGTTTTAGATTTAACTTAGATTTTAGTCGTGACAACGTTGTTTCTCGGCCGAAATGTCTGCCTTTAGTATGATTCGAACCTTCCACTTACAGTAGCTTCGCCACCCACCGCCTTGCCACTTAGAGAAACATAGCTAATACCATGTCGCCACTAAGTTCCTTATAAAAGAAGTTTCATGGTGATGGTCCTTGCTTAGCCTTCTTGCTTGCTTAAACGGGAATATCCAAACTACACCAAAGGCAATCATTGAAACCGGAAGCGTTTGCGCATCGTGCGATTTGGATCTTCCCGTTTAAGTAAGCCAAGTCGCTTAAATAGGCTAAGCAAGGACCTTCGCTATGGAACTTCTTTTTATGATAAAGTGTCCAAAGTATCATCTCTTGACTCTGTGATTTTATCAGAGAGATAACCCGCTTCAGCGTGAGCTGTCCTGGAGATGAGCGCGAGCCCCGCATCCTGGACCTGAAGGTGCTACCCGATGACCTGGTGGTGATGGCCGACTATGGAAATGCGTGCCTGAAACTTTTTACTAAGCAGGTGAAAAAAAAACAACCAAACATTGATAAAGTATTTAGTGATTATAACCATATAAGGAATAGAGAGGCAACAAAGAACCTCTTTGTAGGGCGCTATGTAGCATGGTTTTTTTCTCTAAAAATAAAACTTTGTAATCATTTTAGCTATAAATATTAATAAAAAACAGTTATTGTAGTTATATATATACATTAATAAAAATAGTTATTGTAGTTATAAATATTTATAATCAATAACTTTTTTGATGCACTTTTATTTTAATTGGTCATGGGAATATCCAATCATTATTGCTGCCTGTAACAAAGTAAGGCCTATAATTTGCAGTGAACAAGACTAACCTTCGAAATCATTAATTACGCAAAGATATAATTATGTAATGAGATCGTCTTGTTGGGATACGTGCTTGTAGCGGTTTTTTTTAAGTTTTCAGTAATGGTGGGCTCAAGTGTGTAGATGGCTAATCTTTAACCAAAACTACCCAGAAGAAACCATAGTCCAGAAATTTCGTTTCGTTTTTAAAGATATTATATACGAAGTATGGAGTGGAACTCTTTTGTGCAATGGATTTATGTAACTCTTTATGAATTAGAGTAAAATTGATCCATCGCGCAAAACAGTCCTATTCCACAGTTTTTGGAGCAACCGCCATCTTGACAGGTGAACGCTCATAATTATGCAAAAGAGCTTTATACTTAATGTAACAGTTTAACAATAGAGATCTTGCCGACGACGATAACATTATGACGTAATAACACCAATAGGTAATGTGGGTTTATAACAGACGATTGACTGACATGCCCCGTTAGTCCATCAGCCATCTTGGATTTCCTCCGCTTATGGGCTTCGTCCTCTTGAGCGGGCCCAGCGCATAAAATCTATTATGTACTAAAAAATCTGAAATTATTTGTCCAGTAATAGATGATAGATTCACAGCTACGTATAATTTGAATGTCGCAACAACGTTTTCCCTGCAGGGTAAGCATATCTCAAGCATGAAGTTAGACGGGAGACCTCGACATTTGGCTGTTATGCATCCCGCCTACAGCCGTACTGGAGTTAACGTCGCAGTAACACTGCCTGAGGATAACACTATTCTTGTAGTTCAGCTTACAGCTTCTGGACTGCGGCAAGAGGTGAGTGGAGAGGATCATGCCACAATAGAGATTTGTGAAAAACAACAGGCGGTCCATATCCAGCCCAGCAACGGAAATAAATGCAGCAACTGTGATACAGTGAGAAAAACCACCGCCTGATCAAAGCTGTCAGTATGATCAGTCAGACGGTGGGTTTTCCCACTGCATCACTGTTGCCCTACTTGTTTCCGTTGCTGGGCTGCACACGGACCGGGCGCAGTATGTTCACGGCCAAAGGGACTGTTTCAGGACTAACCAGGACTAACCACTACGTATGGCGACATGGTATAAGCTATGTTTCTCTAAGTGATGGGGCGGTGGGTGCCGAAGCATCTATAAGTCGATGGTTCGAATCATACTAAAGGCAGACATTTCGGGTATTTCCTCTAAAAAGCTTACTTCTCTCCACTGCTAATTTCATACCTTTAAAATCTTTCCATCATTTGATTGCTCAGTGGCTGCCTTCAATATTTGTTTTTATTTTTCTTTGTTCTCTTTATTACATGCTTTTTATAGGAAGAACACTTTTTTGCAGCAGTCTTTTTATTCCCTTAAATGCTTAGTTAGATGTCATCCTCATTCCTTTCTAGGTAAACTTGATTTCTCTTTGTTCACTTTATTGCATGCTTTTTATAGGAGGAAACTTTTATGTAGCTGCAGTCTTTTCATTACCTTTATTTATTCTTAATGAAATATCATACTCATTCCTACCTTGATAAACTTTATTTTTCTTTGTTCCCTATGTTATATGCATATGAAAGTTTTTTTTAAAGATAGCACGACTATTTCGTTAATTAGAACTATATTTATATTACCAATCTTATTTTTCATAGAATGGACTAATTCGTAGAAAGAGAGAAAATTTGAAGTTAAATTTCTTTCCACGGGGATCGAAATACCCTAAGAGACTGTATTCTTACTATGTGAGAAAGCATTTAATTTGTTTCTACTTTAAAGAACAATAGTTAATACAGTGGCTTGACGCAAGCAGATATGAGAAGGCCGTGAGTGAGAGGTAGATATCAAAGGCTCGCAGTTTGGCATCGATTCTTGTTCAACGGGAAACCGCCAGGGCATAATGGTTCTAACCTATATCTACCACGTGGTTTTCACTGTCAGTGCGGAATTTCGTATCAAGAGTGATGTAAAAGAGCGGTCATTTTTTAGGTGCGCAATGTTTTTCCCACCTTGCCACGCAAAACGATGCGCAGCCTGCAAGACGGAAGGCGGAAGAGATTGGCGCTTTCCCCAAGACTCACGTGACCCTTCTGAGAGATAGGTCATAACCATTGACAATGACATGCGCAACTTTTTTTTACAAATACCTTTTTTTTTAATGCTTGTGTCTTTTGTGAGTTCAAATCGAACAAATCCAAATGGGAAAAAGAAAATTTACTTTCTCATGTGTCAAATGAAAAAAAGGCGCTGTGCCTAATTTGCTACCGTTGTAAAATAAAAAAAAAATTCAAATTCAAATTCATTACAACACAACAATCTGCTCATGTTCACTGTCCCTTGCTGCAGATTGACGTCTACATTTTTTT
>BMAT01008739.1:38168-54896 GCA_019649035.1 Elysia marginata
ACACGAATATACTCAATAGATCGTCAAAGCTCCTTATATGTGAGTAAAAGACACTCCAAACTACACACTAGTACTCTCATAAGATCTTCAAGATACATCACTAAGGACCTAAGCATAGCACAATCTACAATTATGTGCATTCGAAACGTCGTCAATTTCCAACCCCATAGAGTTTAATACAGTCCAATCTACACACATCTATACACATACATCAATATATATATATACGATTACGAGCTCTTCTGTTACTTTCTCGCTGATCATTGACTGATAAATGTCCTGTCATTCTATGTTACTTTTAAAGAAACTCCGTATCACACTGAGTCTATGTTATTTTTGTACAAATCCTCTGTTACTTCCCCCATGATTCTCTGTTATTTTCCTCACTCAACTCCCCCTCCCCCTCCCCCTCTGCTGCTTTTCCCCATTGATCCTCTGATATTTTCCCCCTCTTCCCGTGTTAATTTCCCCCCTTTGATTCTTTATTACTTTTCACATTTATCCTCTTTTATTTTCTGGAATTCCCTTCGTTACTTTTCATACAGTTCCTAAGTCACTGTCACACAGACCATCTGTTACTTTTCCATAGATCCTATGTTACTTTCACAAAGATCCTCTGTTACGTTTACACCTTTAATAAACCTGTTACCTTTTCCTATTGATATATCCTTATTACTTTTCCTTTATAATCTTTGCTATTTTCCCACAGAATCTATATAATTTTCTTACATTTCTTTTTTTAATGTTCTCACAGATCCTTTGTTACCACCGTCTCACATGGAAGCCTCAAAATTCGGACGTTATGTGTTCATGACAACAGATCGAAACACCATAGCCAAATTGGAACTCGTCGATCAAGCTGTTGAATTTGACAGCACAGGTTTGTTTTTAGTGTGTGGGCACGAATGGGTCTGTTTCAGGACTAATCTCACATGTGTGGAAAATTCAAAAGGTGGTATTACCAGCGAACTCTTCCTTGGGCAAAGTAGTTTATTGGAATAACTCTAGTGCTGAATCTAAGTCTAAAAAACTAACCATAGCTCAAGGGGAACTACTCAAAGAGAATTTTTATAAGGTTCATGGAACAGTCCCATAAGTTCAGAACCATCAAAATGTTATTAGTGTGATAATTACTATCGAGTGGTGGTTTCGTTTATTCTTGGAGGCAAAGGAAACTCAATGATATGCTGAAGTGAAAGTCAACTCTGTTTGGCAGTCCTATTTTGAATTTGTTTGTATTAATTAATGTTTTTCACGGTTCAAATCAACTCTTGGTGAAAACTTGACTTGATCAAGATTCCACTGTATTTATTATTAAATCTTAATATTACAAATTGTGAACTATTGATTTAAAAATGCATCATCATATTGGTGAACCAATAATCTTTACTACCCCATCATTGTTTTACCTCAGCAATGGCTGGTGGTTCAACACTAGTCTCACAGATTCATACAGGAACTGCATCATCATCCATGTATTGAAGAAGCCATAATCTTTACTTTACTCTCCCATCATCGTTTTACCTCAGCCGTCATGATTGGTGGTTCGACACTAGTCCCTCCGATTGACAGTAAATAAAGAAACTCATCACCATGCATGTATTAAAGAACCTATAGTCTTTATTTTACTCTCCCATCATTGTTTTACCTCAGCCATGGTTCGTGGTTCGGCATTAGCTCCGCAGTAAATACCGGAACTGCATCACCCTGTTGAAGAGCCTATAATCTTTTTTTTACTCCCCAATCATCGTTTTACCTCAGCCATGGCTGCTGGTTCGGCACTAGCTTCGCAGTAAATACCGGATTTGCATCATCATACATGTATTAAAGAACCTATAACCTTTTCTTTACTCTCCCCTCATTGTTTTACCTTAGCCATCGCCTGTGGTTTGGCACTAGCTTCGCAGTAAAAAACCTGAATTGCATCACCATATTGAAGAACCTGTAATCTTTACTTCAATCTCCCTTTTATGTTTGACTTTTCTGTTTTACTGGTGCTTCGGCACTTACTAGCTTAGCAGTAAATACGGAACTGCATCACCATGTTGAAGAAACTATAATATTTACTTCACTCTCCCATCTATGTTTAACTTATCTGTTTTACCTCAGCCATGGTTAGTGGTTCGGCTAAAGCTTCGCAGTAAATACCGGAATTGCGTCACCATGGATGAAAAACCTATAATCTTTACTTTACTCTCCCATCATTGTTTTACCTCAGCCATAGCCGGCGATGCGGCACTGGCTCCGCAGTAAATACCGGAACTGCGTCATTATGTTAAAGAACCTATAGAGCACATTTTTTTTCTTCCCAGTGCGGGAGATCAAGTGCCCTGATGGGCTAGCCGTACTTCCCACAGGAGAGATCGTCGTGGCTGATTTCCTGAGCAGGTCTCTTCACTTGTTACAACCCAATGGCAAGTGGTTGGGTAGGTTGTGGCATCACCCTGCTGACGGAGAGGTCGGGGATCGATTGTCTAGTGTGAGCTGCGATGACGAAGTCTGTGTCACGTGTACCTGGCAAGGACCCGCCTATGTGCTACAGATTTGAGTACATTGTATTACAAGTATATATGTGGGTGTTTAGGGATGCGGGTAAAGTTGCGGCTTCCACGTGTGTGTTGGGGTGGGAGTGAAGATACGGCTTTGTTTTTAATTTGATTTGTCTATGAATGTGGCTTCAACGCGGGCTCGATTCTCGACCATGCCATGTTGCATTTTGCCATTTTTTAAAAGGCAATATACCCTAACTTTCCCTAGTCCACCCACCAGGCAAAATGGGTACCGAGCAACAAGCAATTCTTGAATTAGTGATATGCGCCTGCAATACCCTGTATAATTATGGGTTAAAAGTGGCTTTAACGTGTACAGGTCTGCTGATGCATTGGTGAAGCTGCTCTTGAGGCGACACAGTCACGCTGAGTAACGAAGCCAAATTTCCCGAAAGGGATTAATATACATGTAGTGTATAAAAATATATATAATATATATATATCAACGATATTATGAGGCTTGAGTAATGTCTTTATGGCATGCTTAGCCTGACTGCATCATGCACATTCAGGAGATGAAAGGTACATGTGCAATTATTCAGAGGCGTGAGGTCTGAGGTTTGAGTACACTTTAAGAGCTGGGAAGAGCCATCACCAAACAGGGCTGAAAACATATGGCTGAAGTCCTATCTAGGGTTGTCCAGATGCAACTCTAAAAAAACCAAAGAACTGAAATAGAGGCTTTGGTGATGCATGTATTTTCACTTTTTTTTTTTCTTAGAGTTAGAAAGTTAGCTGAAGATTCTCAGCCTTGACTCTGTTTGGGGCTCTGGTAACTATAACCTGAGGCTTAAATTTACTTACTTACTTTTTCCGTCCGCTTGTACCGTCAGGTGTCGCCGGGAGATGTAATCTTCTCTCAACTGCCAGATGGGACGCTTCACGGAGGCTCTTGTTGTGGCCCTTGAGTGTATCTGCCACTGAATCACTCCATCTGCGTCTCGGGCGGCCTCTAGCTCTCTTGCCCGAGTATATGGAGTTATAGGCCCGATGTGCTGGTTGGTCAGTCGGCATTCTCATCAAGTGGCCAAACCACTTGATCTGTTGGTTTTCAACATGTTGTAGGACAGGAGTAGCACCCACTTGCGCCCTTATGACTTCATTTCTGATTTTCTCAAGTCTTGTCTTATTTACTGCCTTTCTGAGACATTTTGCATGTGACTAGCTTGTTTTTGAGTCCTTGGGTTAGGGGCCAAGTTTGACACTGGTAAGTTAAAATGGTCAGGAAGATGGAGTTTATAAGCTTTGCTTTTGTGGCGATGGGGATGCTTTCATGTTTCAGAAGTGGGGCTAACTGGTAACTGATGGAATTTGCTTTCTGGCATCTAACCTCAATTTCTCTGTCTATGCGACCGTCCTTTGTGAAGATGCTGCCCAGGTACTTGAATTCTGTAGCGTTGAGGAGAGCATTTCCTTCTATGTTGAAGGCAATTGTTGTTTCATTTCTGCTGATGGTAATTGCTTCTGTCTTTTTTATGTTAATGCGCATGCCATGTGTTTCACACTGTCTGTTGAGCTGGTTTATGTGCTCTTGAAGGGTATCTTTGTCTTGGCTGAATAGTGCCTGGTCATCGGCAAAGAGAAGCTCATTTACACATTCTGGGTCTGGATTTGCTGCCTGTGTTATGCGGTCTATGTAAATGATGAAAAGTAGGGGAGATAACACACATCCCTGTCTGAATCCTGATGTCACTGGGAACCAGTTTGTTAGGCCACGGGCTGTTCTAACTGCGCTCTGACTTTTTTTGTATATTGCTCTTACACTGTCCAAAAGTTGCTAATGTATACCATAGCATTCTAAAGCCTTCCACAATTTGTTTCTGTCCACTCGGTCAAAAGCCTTTTTTAAGTCTACAAAAATGAGGTGTAGTTCATTGTGGCTTAACTAAGATACATTAAAACGTCATTGCCCTTTTCTAGAGGCACTAGGATTTGTGTATAAGGTTTGGCACTAATAAACCCTGTGACTAGAGCCATGTCTCTCGCTTATTGAGTGTGTACTGTTAGGCTTACAATTATTCTGAGGATAAAGTAATTTCTGCGTGTATTAGATTCAGCCTGACCCTCGAGTAATGATTGTGTTTGACTGTGAGGCAAAAGAAGGCATCAGGCCGATCAATCAGAGGCTGGAATAATAAGGTTCGATTTTGTGTATATGTGTATTCTTAAGTTTGAGCAGTTGCCTCTACTAATGTAGTATGTTTTTATAAAACTGCTTCTGAATTCTGCATTGCCTTTTGGCTAATGTTTGTAATGTATATATGTACATGTACTTGATGATTTAACTCTCTTCTTTATTTTGAGATGCGACTTATATACATATGACGCCTTATGACGCCTACTGAGGAATGGAGTCATCCAAGAAACACTGTGTTTAGGCTCTTGACATGGGAAGATAGATCATAACTACTAACATGCTCCAACATTGTTGAGGACTTTATTATTGTGTTAATGCACAATTACTTTTATATCTATATACATATCTATGTGCTTGTATTCAGAGGCTTGATTTATGCCTCTATAGATGTACCTGGCACTAGAACTATTTGTTGGTTTTTTTGTTTGAGAATCAGGTTTTGCCTGAATACCTGACATTCAAACTGTTTTCTGAGAATTGATTTATGCCTGCATAATGTGACACTGTAACATTTTTTTCCCTTAAAATCGATTTATGCCTGTACAGATGACGCTGGAAGTACAGGGTTCATATATTAGTTTTCTAAGAATCGATTTATCCATGTATATATGACACAGCAACAGTTGTTTTTTGAGAATCGATTTATGCCAGTATAGGTGACACAGGACCTGTCTGTATTCTGAGAAACCCTTTATGCCAGTACACGTGACATGGGAATTGTTTGTTTTCGAGGTTGGTCTAGTGTACATATTCATGACCCCAGAACTATCAGTACAAGTGAAACTAGATCATGTATCTCTCAGTATTTGAGGGTTCGATTTATGTCCATCTTTCGAGTAAAACAAGCTTATGTCATCCCAATATTTTTGTTTGAATATTTGAATTTGGTTCTTTGAATTCAAATCGTGTTTTTCTCTTATTTTTTTAATATGAGGACAGGAGGTTTGAACCATCAGGAGTTAGCGTTTTGTTGTTCCCTTCGTTGTTGGTTGCTGTGCAGCGTTGAGAGCTATGGAAAAAAATAGAGCATGTGGGTTACCGTGGGAAAAACCACCCTCTGATCATAGCTGCTGGTATAATCAGACAGTGTTTTTTTTCACTGTATCACAGTTGCTCTATTTTATCCTGTTGCTGGGCTGGATACAGACCCGGCGTTTAGTATGGTCGCTGCCTTATGCAACCCCTAGGACAAATTAAACTGGCATTGAACAGCAGGAATACAAATTAATGCAGCCACAAATAATGATCAGAACATATTTAATGGATCAATTCAAATATATATACATATTTCTTTTACATATGGTTTGAAAGACAATAAAAATTTAAAAAATTGAAAGAACTGAAAATTCAAAGCCTTTGTTATCATACCACTGGTAAGATTCCATTTAATTTTAAAATAACTAGCCAACAATAATGAATTAATTTATGTAAAAAACTAAAAACCAAATTATTATGCATTATTAGTACAAAGTTCCCACTTTTTTAAAATTCATGCCATAATCACCTACAACTCAAAAAGTGCGACTTTTTACATGCCAGAATCACTAACGACACAATGAGTTTTATGCTCTGATCGCTGTGTTCTGTGTAAAGATTACTCATGCCCAAAATGCAGCATTCAACCCATTACACATTTCAAGAAAGATTATATGACATAATTTCATTCAGCCCCAAAGCCTCACATGACTCACAACACACCATACAACATTTTAGTCAAAGGCTCATGCCCATGATTTCAATGTACGAAACTATTACAATTAGCATATATCAAAAGCATTACTTCATACAACAAAACATCAGGGAAAAAATATTCAAATCATTTCAAACAAATCAGTAGACATTTTTACGCCTCTCTTGCTGACAGAAGAGATGATAGAAAATAAGAAGACAGTTTATTATCAGAAATACAAAGGAAAGTATTAAAAGATCACAACATTGAATATGTAATGGCATGTTTATATGAATAAAGCCTGAATTCATCAAGTTTAAAAAAAAAAACACAGCATAATTTTTTTTTTTAAAACTCAGAGCCCACCAAAATCATCTGATATTCATCTTAAACACAGCTTTAAAAAAAAGAAGAAGAACAAATTTCAAAAAATTGATCATGAGCGATTGTTTCTTAAGCTTGCTATCAAGTCAAACATCACCTGGCATCGATTGCATTGAAATTGAGTACAGAAAAAACCAAATGTATAGCGTTCCAACAAAATGAGCCAACATGCGCTTGGTGTTCAAAAACAAAGAATTACATTATCTATGGAAAAGGTTCATATTTTCACCAAAAACATATTTTCTTCGCACATATTGAAAGTCTATGATGCATTTCATCATATGCAAACATAAAAAGATTGAAATATGATGGCTGAAAATAATTTAATAATTTTACTAGTTTGTGATCTCTTTATATCATTTGAAATTAGCAGTCTTTAAATGTGCTTGACCCTTGAAAACCTTCAATTTCTTGAAAATGAGACTCAAGGATTTCCAATCTTCCAAATGCAATACCTCCGCTCATAACCAAGGCATATGGTTAAAACGGTTTTTCAGAAGCTTTTGAACAATGTATGGATCTCTTAATGTCAAAATTCTGTGACGTGACTCACTTTGTGGGAATGCTTCACAAACAAACTTTTCATCATACAATCAAACTTTAACAGAATGATATTTACAGCGAAAATTCATAACGGGTGGCCAACCTGGCATCACACTATCACAGAATCATTGCATGGCTGTACCGATTGTCAAATCTGCTACTTTCTAATATTTATTGATAAGCAAAGGGTTTATTCTAAAGTTCAGCCCTCGATGATGTGGAAATCTTTGTCTTGTCACCTAAAAAAATCCATCTAAATTAGCTGCCTCTCTTTCAAAAAATCAGGGAAGCTAAATTAAAAAAAAACAACTGAAAATGAGTCTAGCATTGCATTTTGTATACAAAAAAAAATGAGATATACACATGATATGCAATAACAACGAACTCTCATTGATGAAAAACCCTGAAAAACCTGAAATTTGGTATCCCGGAAAAATAAAACAATTAAGGTTTGATGATCAAGGAAATACATCACTAGAACCCATCTTTTAAAAACTGAAGGGTTCTATGACAAATTTTTTCTATCTAGTATCCCACCAAATTTAGAACTGCACCCCTGCTAAACTCTTCAGTAATTACAACAACAAACCTTCAACTCTAGTACAGTGGACCTTGTATCCAACAAGCTTGGACTCAACAAACCTTTGCATTCAACAAACTGAAATAAAATCCAGATTTTTCCTTTCCTTTAATCTTTACAAGTTTCCTTGCATAGAACGACTCTATTTCAGGCTGACCTTGTTTTCAACGAACTAGAAGTGAAAATGAAATTAACAGTTGGTCTTTTAAAGCCTTTTTTCTTGTATGTTGTTCACTTTATCAACGATATAGCTTTCACAATATCAAAGAGAGAGAAAGAGACTAGAATATAAAAACGGAAAAATAGGCTTGCGTTGCAAAAACTTGCAGCACTGTGTGTGTTCTATTCTGTGTATTTTCAAATAATGTTTCAAGATTGATAGATAGTGTAGAATTTTCTTCTTTGGTTCCTTTTGGGTTACTATTACAAGACCTTGCTTTCAACAACTCTTCATTATACTTTCCTGCGCAGTTTGTTTGACCCGAGGTCCACTATATTTCACTTAAGTGAAGAAGATGTGAGCTAAGAGCATCTTCCCCTTTAGTCAGCTGTCCCAGTTTTCTTCCTCTACAGCAGGCTCTTGTTGGGACGTTCTCCGTACGTCAACCCCGCTGTCATTCAAAGTTGACAGGCTCAGTGTATGAGAATCCTTCTCATGAGTACTCTCCCCTTCCCCTTGAGAATAAAACTGCTCGGCATCTTCCAGGTCATTCTCAGACGAGGAGTCTTCGTCTCCAACCAGCACATGATTTCTGTCAGGTGTGAGGGTGTAGAGTTGACGCTCTAAGCTGCTCCTGAGATGGGAAGTCAAGGAAAGAACAGTCATCAATACATTCAAAGTATACTGAAACTATAGACAACTCTGTTGAAGTCAATATCCAGGGGACATAACCACTAACATTGACTTAAGGGGAAAATGGAGTTATGTAAAAGTCCTTGTATGCAATTGTCCTCCTAGGACACGACACACACACACAAAAATGTTAGCTACAAATGGCCTTTAGTAACTTTGACTTGGACAGAATCGATTGCCTTGATAATTATTTACTTTAGAAAAGCAAGTTTGTAAGAACTTTCAGCTCATGCATGTGTTTTCTTTTAATATCTTAAAATATAAAAATATCCCATCACCCCCCCCCCCAACAAATAAAAAACATCACAGCGCACTCAAATTGGTGAATGACACTCACAATGCCTGTCTCAAGGAACCTGGACATGGCCAAGAATTACATAGGGCAATTATAGCACAGAACAATCTTATACAAGAGCCTAAATTACTTCAAATTAATAGAAATATATCCAACAGCAAATTGATTAGTGAAAGGGCATTAGTGACATTTAAAAGGGGATAATTTGGGACTTTAAAATTGTCAAACTAAGGAAAATATTGATTTATGGGAAGTGGAATGAAGTGGAGTGCACACTGTAAAAACTTTCATAACTATCCCTTACCGCACTGCCTCTAGGTCTCCAAGGGCCTTTACACTTCTATGCTCTGCTATACGAGTGATGCTGACAGGAAGTTCCTCACCGTAGGCCACGTCAGAGTCATCGAGTCGCACCAATTCTCGTAGACAAAATGACACTTCCAAGTCCAGTTTCTCTTCCTCCGAGAGCACATTCTGAATATATGGATAGTCGGCTTCGGCAATCTGAGATTAATAGAGAGCAATTAAGATAATGATTACGAAGAATGGTTTCTGAAATCCTCTTAATATGCTGAGCATGTAGCCTATGTCCCTTTGGTCAACCTGTTCACTCTAAAGACTGCTCAAAAGGCAGAGTACTTGACCACCTAAGCCTGTCCACTGACAACACCTAGGTTTGCTCACTGACCATGCCTGAGCCTATTACCTACAAGGACTCAAATAATTTAGGAAATAAAATTAAAGTGGCAAAACCACCTGTAACAATTGACTGCCCAATGACAGAAAAGAAGTCACAGGCCTTTTACCCATCCTTTTATGCCCTAAGCCTAAGTAACATCACTGAAGGCCCCCTACCCCCCACCTTTCTTCCAAAATTACTGAAGCATACTATATCCATAAATAAACTAGATGTGGCAAAGGCAGCAACCATCTACAAAAATGAACGTAAACCCCCCGAGGTAAACGGAAAAAATTTACAATCTATCCAGAGACCCATAAAGACTTATTCATAAATGCCACAACTTCAGGCAATGCAAAGGAAGGACGGTGGAAACTTCAGAATCCAAGAGTTCTAGAAATAAAGAAAAACTTTGAATCATGAAAATTCCAATTATACTCAAAATTCAGGTTTGTTAACAAACCCACTTCTTTAATTCTTCTCTCTTCCCCCCCCCCCCCAGAAACAAAAAATGATGCCATAAGGCATAGACACATCTGTGCAGGTTCTAGAATGTCAAGACTGTATATTGAAAGGTTTCATAAGTTTTTCCGCTTTTCGGAGAAGTGAAACTGCCATGGATCAGTAATAAAGACTGCTGTAGGTCTCAATAAAAAACTTTGAATTAAGAGAATTTAAACAGATATCCTTGAATTTTGAGATCACACCTAACAAAATTAAGGGGGGACATAAAAAAAACTCACACTTGAGAGAACTTCAAATTATAAAAATTTTGTGGTTTACACAGCTTGAAGTCTTCTTAAAAATTAAATCCACCTCCTCTAGTTAAAGTTAGAACACACCTTCAACATCTTGACATTCTCCTCGAGGTTTTCTCTGCTTACAATAGAATCTTTTTTCATTGAAGCAGCCTTTGTGCATTTAAATAAGAGGGCCTCCCCTCCCACTTTTTCATACTTACCAACTCATAACACTCTCCACTCTTAGCTTGAGCAACATTTTGCCGGGATGATCGAGGGCGTGAGACCTCCAGAGTCCATGGTGGTTCAGTTGGTGGCATGAGGGTGAACACTGCCGCTTGGCTGCACGGACCCAGTCTGGCACTCTCAGGGTCAGAAGTTATCTGACCAACGCCAGTGTATTTCACATTGTAACCAAATCTAAGGGCGACAGACTCACACCTAAAAATAAATCAAGGCTAAAGTTTATGATTAAAACTATGGACAGTCAACTCTGCTTACGTCCATTTCTGTATAATTGATTCTTTTTTTTTAATGTGTCCCTTGGGCACTATTATAAATAGAAACCCTTGCACATAACTCGATTTTTGCCAAAGTCAGCGATATAGGATATGTGTACCCTACAGATTGACTGTATTATGTTTTATAACTCTTCCATTAATTCTTTGTACATCATGCAATAAAAAACAAAAGATAAACAAAATGTCTATATCAATAAGCAAGCACAGATAGACAGTTTGACCAAAAGCATCTAAGGCCAAACTATCCATAGAAATGGCCAAACTTTCCAAACTGTCATACAAAATCTCTACAACAGGGATTTTCAACAACTGAACTCTTTTTTGGTACTGCTAGCAGCTATGCATTTTGGGTTGAGAAATACAAACCAGGAGCTGAATTCTGATCGCGTCCATTCAAACTTGTGGTCCCAGTGACGGAACTGGGTTGGATCAGGGTTCTTGAAGAGCACGTTAAATTCTGAATTCGGGGTCGTCACAAAACAAAGCCGAGGTTTCAGACGACCAAACACATTTTCTGTGACTCGAACCAACGTATCTTGATGAAGGTGTTCTATTCTGAAATTTTCATTTCAACGAAAAAAAAACCGATTTTTTCAGAATAGACTAATAAGTGGTTGTTTTTTTTTTTCTTGTTTACATGTGGTTATTTCATTCTTTCCTAGATAACAAACCCAGCACATTTCTTAAACAAACTCTTTATCTAGAGTTTGAAAGGTACATTGTGAGAACATCTGCAAAGTTTTTGGACACAACAGTATTTTTTTTTTACTTTCACAACAATACTGCCCATCATGTCACACATGAGTAATACAATGATAGCAACAAGTCTATACTTGATAAATCTCTCACTTTAAAAAAAATTTTTTTTTTGCCAAAAACAAAATTTCAGGCTTTGAAAATTTATTACGTGGAAAAGTCATAATTCCAATTTCCTGGGAATGAGCAAAAATTATAACATCCAAATTATACTCAAAGAGTCGGTCGGGTTGGTCATTCCTTCTGCTCTGTTACTATTATTATATTAATGACCCCTTCCTCTCTAACCCTAACCTTGAGACATACAGAATCAAAATTATTCCATGGGCCATAGACACCTCAGTGTGGGTTGAGAGGTGGCAACTTTGAGCAAGAATAATTAGAATAGTTTATTATAAGCCATTCATGCTTTGGAGAAGTAAAACTGAAAACAGAAGGAAACCTTTCTAGTGGCAGCAGCATCTACTTTGAATGAAGAGAATTGAACTTTATCACCTTGGAATAATGAGATCAAATTTAACAAAACCAAAGCGGAAATAAAAAAACCTCTAACTCTGAAATCTTCAAACTATGCGAATTATGAATTACCAGACTTAGATTTTTCAGGTTTCCGCTGTGTAACCTACACACCCACTGAGCAGAAATACTCACACTTCAATCAAAGTAGCGGCATCAAAACCTTGGAGTCTTGTATCAAGATCTTCTGCCGAGCCACAATATAGCGACACATGCAAGGGGTTTGATCGTCGTTGTAGGTAGTGATGCAGTTCTGGGTAGATCTGCCTCTTCCTGGCAACCAACACGGAGCGATCGATGTCGACCAGGGCAACTTTCTCCACACAAGGCGCTGTTGGAAGCAGCTTGAGAAAGCCACACTCTGAGCACCCAAAGTCCACAACCTGATGGGAGGAATCGTAGAAACATTTAAGCTTAAAGCTCTTAAAAACACATGTATACAATTTATTCACAACAAGATAAATGTTACAAGATAATTTTAAAAAAATTTATGATGCGCTGCATGAGGCTGAGACTGAAGGTCTTTCGCAAAAAAGATAATTTTCAAAGCAAAAATGTTTTACCCTGTCAAATTATAATGTTCTTTTTCTTTCTTATATAACTGCCAAACCACTAGAATTTATTCATCAATTTAAACCAAAACCTTCTGCAACTCTCATGAACTGCATCATCACAACAATATTGCAACTTTTAAAAATTCATGTTAAAACCACCTGCAACTAATTTTGAATATGAGTTAAAATCTAACAAAGCCAAAAAGGAAAAAGAAACCCCATAATGTAGTATTAGTAAACATTTGAATTCTGAGAAATTCCGATTATCAGACTTTGGTTTTGGAGGTTTCCGCTGGTTTTTTTATTGCTTGACCTACTAAATCAGGCTATAGATTTCAACAAAGTCACACATTTATAAAACTTAACTATTGTGATTTATAAGCTTTACTTTCAGCACAAAATATTTTAGCATGTATACATCATCATTAATCAATCAGTTCAAACTAAGCAAAGGTCCACTTGCTAGCTAATCTTCACTTTAAATAGCCAGTGGCCCATTCATTGTTCAGAAGCAACTTTATGATCTTCCCGTACACATTACTTAGTTAAACCATCTTCTCAGAGTAGCCATACGGATTTATAAGTAAATTGACTAGCTGTACTACCCGTATGTTATGTAAATGTGGCTTTGTTTACACCTTTTTTTTTTAATAGAAATTCAGCATTCTGCATTTGGCTGTGGTCCTGTGTATTTGGCCTTGATTTTGAAGTCTTAATGTGGCAAGTTAGCTTTAAATGGGTTGGCTTATAAATATAAATCCTGCACGGCTGTTTAACTGTTCAAGAAAGTGCTCTTCGGTTTGAACAATAGCTGTCAAAAACCTACCACGGTCCCCCTTCTGCCTATTCAGAGCATCAAGATTAATGAGCCCCTGAGACGGTCCCTGTGCAAGCCTTCACGCCTCAGCGAGCAGGGCTTGCACTGGTAAAATATGAGTGAAAATTTTATCAATTTCACTTTATTTGTCTCACTATATCTTTTTCTGTTTTGCAACTAGACAAAAAATCTTTTTACTATTGTATTCAGCTTTTTTTCAGCTTTACATTGATACCTTTTTGTACAAGGTTTGAAAGTTTCAAGCTCATGAAAATGGAAGGTAAGTACATCTTAGTAAAAATAGCTAATGAAGCTCATTAATTAATTGATTATTTTTTTACCAAAAACTCTAAGTTTTTCCAGAAAAAGTTGAAGTGTGAACTTTTAGAAAAGTTCATCTACTTTCATTTAGTGAAAATTTCAAGTTCACCTCTGTAAAACAAAGAGTGGAGAATTTTTTTAAGCATGTCACCATCAAACCTCTATTGTATTTGTAAATTATTCTTTCCCCATTAATCTTCAAAAGGTAAGCAGGCAAATTTTATAAATAGATACATTCATGGCATGTATTACAAAGTACAAGCATATGTATTAAAATTCATGAGTTAGCTTATTTTTTTTATTTAAAAAAAATATTCTTTATTCACAGACAATACTTATGAGGTACATGTAAAAAACGTGCATTCTCAATGCAGAGTTTGTGATACGGCACGGAAAAAATCAACAAGTTCTGTCAAAAGTCAACCTTTTCTTGTGTCTAGGCATGTGCCAGAGATACAAGTGGCATATGAACTCTGCGTTCAGCTAGACAATGAGGAAATACACTCAATGCAAACATTGTCAGGGCCGCATATCCCAAAATAAAAAAAAAACTGGACTGCATTTTTCCAAACAATTATGATTATGATTTCTTTTATGTTAGTTGTTTTTCTTTAACTTATGCTTGTCTTGTAGATAAAATCTGTATTTTATAAGTTGCCATAGAAATAAAAATAGTGATATTAATGTTTTTTTTAATCAATTTCTATTATGATTACTGTAAAGGAATTGATAAAGCATAGCTGCCAGGGACAACTTATTCAGTTAGTTTACTACACAATAAGCATCTTGTTTAACCACTAGGACTGTTCAGTCAAGAAGAACACTGGGCCAAGCCCAGCTACCCTAAACACAACGATTTTTCTTGCATACACCCAGGGGTATAGTATAACCACACACACCAAAAAAGACGGGCAGAGAAATTTTCGTTTCTTTCATTATGGGCTTATTTAAAGCAAAAAAGGCTCTAGCCAGCCTCCTATTGCCCGGGGGAATTAGGTGAAATATGCTATAGTTTCAGAATTTCAAGGAGAAAAAGATAGCAGTTTCAGAAATGCTGGAAAAACCTAAAATAAAAAGATATCTTGATAAAACGTTCTTTGTCTTTCTAAACAAATATCTGTAAAATAGTTCATTTCTTGAGAAAAAAAATTGTAGCATTATAATCTGCATGCTTTTGTCTATTTACTTATGAATTCTTATGTCTTTGTGTTTTTAAACACCTTAGTAATACCACTGTTTAAAGTTGGTACATATCAACCAAAAAAGTCAAAATTTTGAAGCAACTGTGTGCGCTCAAGTGTGAGGGGCGTAATATGACACCAGCCTGTCCGCCCCCTGCCTCACGTATAGCCCAACCGAAGAGCACTGGTTAGAACAGCCGTGCCTGCAACTGTAAGGCCCACAGATAACATAGATTTACCCACTAACCCCTTAACAACACCTGACAGGATTCTTTAGGAATACATAGATAGATAATATTAACCAAGATCTAGCAAAATTTCTTACACTTTGCATGTTGTGTTCTACAAGGGTATTTATTGCCAAGACATAGCGTTGCGTATACAGTGGTGGGACAAAATGGATTCCTGCCGATGACTCCTCAGATTTAAAATCTCTGTCACCCATAATTTTTTCTTCCAAGGACTAAATTCAAAATCACTTTTTTTAGACGACCTAGATCTAGCCTAGCTGTTGATAATTTGCTTGTCTTATCTCTTGAACGTTGACTTCCATGGATCTAGATCTACATCTTCTCGTTATATTTAGAATCTAGGCCATTTATAAGGGTAGGCTAGGCCTACTCTGGAACCTAACTAAGGCGAGAAGAAGGGTCTTCCTTCTTTCGGCTCTATTGCCCTCTGTCCAAGTCTTAGTCTAACATTAACACTAACACTCAGTTTTACTAACAGTAACAACTGTAGTTCGAGCCAACACAGTTTTTTTTCCAAGACCAAAGGCCTTGCGATCCGGTATTTTGGTTTATTAAGACTAAGAGATAAGTAGATTTAAATAATAATCTGATGGATCCACTTCGAATAGCAGATACACCTAGATCTATCTAAAGATATTGATCTTTAATTCTAGAAAATCTTGATTGTCAGTTTGTAAGTCTTAACCGATGATACATCCACGATCAACTGATGGTTAAGACAAAGAGAGAAGTTAGAACTAAAACTAAAAGTGAAAATGAAACTAGATCTAGATTTTGATGGAAACTGAAACTAACAAAGTCTGTTAAAGTTAAACTTCTTGGAAAGAAGAGGTGAAAAAATAACAACCCAATGCCAAGAAATGTATGCTACCTTTCAATGCCAACAAACCCCCCTAGGTACCCTCCGTAATATACTAATAACTGCCCTTGTAAAGAAAATCCTACTAGAGAGAGATATATACCTCCTTGTTCTACTACGGTGAGTCAAAAGCTAGGACTAGGAGGACCTGGGGCGGCGTGCTAAAACGGTGTTACCCTTTGGCACTGGCAGACGCGTTAGGCCGCGAACATCCTGCGCCCGGTTTATACAGCCCATCAACGGAAACAAATAGAACAACTACGATAATATAGGAAAAAAAACCACCGCCTAATTATCATAGCTGCCAGTATGATCAGACGATATCTTTTTTCACTGCATCGCTGTTGCTCTATTTGTTTCCGTTGCTGGGTTGGACACGGACCTCGCGCAGTATGTTTGCGCCTTTGCGGCCTTAAGTAAAAAAAAAATATACAATTAACAGGAAAAACTCCCCTGAAAATCTCCTGATTCTCAGAATCCCGTCTTTGTCCACACTTCCCACGTATTATCTTGTTTATCACCC
>BMAT01008740.1:0-14406 GCA_019649035.1 Elysia marginata
GTTTGTAGAAGTCAGGTGAAAAGCTCATAGCTGTGGGAGAGTAGACTGATTGGCCTGTAGTTTTTTATGTCACCGGGGTCTCCTTTTTTGTAATTTTCTAAAGCCACACTGATACTTGGAAATTAGATTTTGCGATTCAAGAGCCCTTACCAAGCGGTCATTTACCATTCGTTCTAAGGTTTTTTTCCATGAAGGAGGGATTATGCCGGATAGCCATATGTAATTTAAAATTTTCAATAAAATGTCAAGACACTTACTAGGGAGATGTGTCAGGAATGGATAATATATACCGTCTGGACCTGCCGCAGTTTCATTGGACTTTTTCAAAGCAGCTTTTAACTCTGACATCACGAATGGTTTGTTGTAGGGTTCCATATCATCTGAGGAGAAGTCCAAAACTGCTTTTTATTTGGCAAATTTTTTTAAGTGTCTAGGATAGTTAATAGAGGACGAATTTTTGGGAACAAGATTGCAGTTTTCTTTTGAGTTTGTAATTAGTTAGTTGTCTTTTTTCAGGTGAGACTTCGGTGTTGAACTCTTTCCTTTAATTTTCCGTATTTTTCTCCACACTGATTTCATACAGGTGTATGAGTTTAAACTAGAGACATATCTTTGCCACGACATCTTCTTTGCTTTCTTAATTACGTATCTGTTACGTACCCTGGCTTTTTTTTTTAAATTTATTAAAGTTTGAAGTTTGGGGTTATTGAAGAATTTTCGCTGGGCTTTTTTTCCTGTCCTTTAATGCAGTTTTGCAATCCTTGTTAAACCAAGAAACTCGTGTGAGATTCTTGTTTATTTTGTATGTGGGAATTGAAGCTCTAGCGGCTTCAAGGAGTTTGCTAGAAAAAGTTTCGGTTGGGTTTTCGTGTTTTGTCAAAGCTTCGTCAATAGACTTGAGGCATAGGTCGCCAAAAAGTTGCCAGTTTACTTTTTTTTAATTAAAAGTGGCATCATCCTGACCAACATTTGTATTAGATGTCTATATAATGGAAAAATGATCGCTTCCACACAAGTCGTCGTGTACAGACCAAGAAAAGTCCAGAGCAACAGTGGGCGAAGCTATAGGTAAATCTATAGCCGATGTACTACCATAAGCAGAATGGACAAAAGTTGGAACTTTATCATTAAACAAAATATCATCATTTGAAATTAGGAAATCTTCAATTATTTTCCTCCGCTGGTCCAGTCGCTCATCTCCCCACAAAGGTGATTGAGCGTTGAAATCTCCTAAGAGAATATTAGGTTATTGTTGAATCAAATCAATAAGCGAATTTCTAGTAATAATTTCTCCTGAAAGGAGATATATAGAACACACTGTCACTGTCTTTGAACAATATATTCTTGCCCCTACAGCGACCAGGTTAGTATTTAGGTTTACTTTTGTAGATCATATCGAATTGCTTATAAAAAGTGAGGCTCCCCTCGACGGATCTTCGCTGCTGAGCAGTTGGAAGCCGCGAGGAGGGGCCCATCCTTCAGGGAGCTTGCTATCCTAGATAGCCATAATCCCAATAATGCACTTTTCGGTCAAGTTTAAAAATTCTTAGTAATTGGCCCTGAGGCCACGAATGTTCCATTGCAAAATATTTATAGTCATAAAAGATAAAATGTATATACAACTAAAACTTTACTTTCCCGGCAGGTCTCCAGACATTTTGTTTAACCTCTGCAACGGTAAGGAGTAGAAAAAACACCAAGAAGGAGGAACTTTGAGCAAAGAGTCTGGAGAGCAAGAGAGCCTAGACACGCTGGCTACGTGTATACGCATGGCTGCATAGCAACAGAAATAGAGGCGGTAAATTCAAAAGATAATAGCGGCAAGTACAAACACACATACCAACCTACACTAAACCACTAGGTGTATGCTTTGTTAACCGGCTCTTTTCGCATACGCGTTTGTTAGCACTGTTGGCACAGAGAATTTGGCTCAGTTCTCCCTCTTGCTCGCTATTGAATTCTCTTTGCTTTGAGGAGGACTACTTCCAGCAATGGAGGGACAAGGCTTGAAAGCAATCGAAAATAGGTCATGACTTTTTAAAAGAGGCTTTGTTATTTTAAGCCTGTCCGGCAAAAGCTCTCTGTCTTCTGCATTGTTGAATCATAAAACGATGCGCCTCCAAAATTGCGAGAGTCTGGCATGAAAGATTTTACTTGTACGCCGCTCTAGTTTTTGCTCAGTCAAATGAATGGCATAAAACATATAAAATTTAAAAAAATAGTTGGCTTTTTCCACAAAGCGATTCACCCGCTGCATATAAACGTCCCATAAGCCATCACCAGCCACTATACCTTTTGAACTCAAACGGAACATAATTAATGTCTTAGTTTTCTTTTGTTGATAAAATTAAACTAATATTGTCATAAGGTGGTCAACATGTATTACTGTTTTGTGGATAGCAAATATTTACTTTTCAAATGTTTTCCCTTAAAACTTGTGCTTTGACGGAACCGAAAAAGCTTTGTTTAAAGAATCGTTTTTGTTGTGCACTGTTCATATAAACACCTGCTTTCTGTTTTGTTTCTTTTTTTTTTTTGTTAAGTTTCGTTTTCGCTTAACTGAGTTCGTTTTCTTTTGACATTTTGATGGGGTGGTCAAGATGCTCTTATTCTGGAGCACAAAGGTTTCAGCATCACAGGTATTGTTCCGATGCGAATATGATAGACACAGCACTGTCACAGAAGTGCTATCTGTGTTAAAATGAGATCTGATGTTCTCTTCAGATTTTCATAATTTTCGAAACTAACAAAACGTGATTTGCAAAACTAAGATCGAAATCCAGTGAAAACAGGCATTAAACAAAAGTACCGGGCTCAAAACATCTAAGGTCTACTTATGACAACGCTTTATACCAACAGATTACTTGCATCTGTATTGTTGATCAAGTTTTTTTACAACTTAAGGGTAAAACCTCTGGTCCCCAGTCACCGCATACATCAATTATAGCGACGAAATGTATAGCCCAGTTTTCGAACATCACAAAAACGTGTTATCGACAAGGACATTTCTTAATCATCAGAATCTTGATGGAAAAGAAATTGAATCTGTTTCTGTAAATAGTGAAAACAAGTACGCTAAAATCAATCAAACTTCACATTTATCCAGCCTAGTCTTGGGGTTGAGGGTGGCACCAAAACAAAAGACCCAGGTATGACAATAAAAAGAAGTAGAACCGTTCTGCTACGTGGGAAGCATATGACAGAAATGGAGGAGCTAAAGGAAACATATTTAAGAATCGGCAAAGCTCATGCAGCATTTAATGACGTCTTTCAGATCTTGAAACGAAAGATATCTCTTTTAACAACCAAATCAGGACTAACTCAAACGCCAAATCTGTACGTGTTTTTGGGTGTAAACTTGGAATCCTTCAAAGAGGGCAAAAAAAGGTTACAGACCTCCACACACATATGTCTGGGAAGACTACTCAGGATCGGTTGAAGAAACAAGGTCAGAAATCAGGATACTTATAGAAAAACTAAAAAAAAATGAGGATGAAGGTACGAGAAGATGGGAATGCGTTGGACTGGTCACTATAAGAAGAGAGCGCAGGAGGGGAAGCCAAAGGAAAAGAGGAAGAGAGACAGGCCATGTTGAACACGGAAAAAGAGACATGAAGCTGACTTGGAAAGATATGGAAAGAAGTTAAAAAGCTGGCCAAAGAAAAGAGGGAGAATGTTGGTCTGTGGCACAGGTATCCACCCGTTAGAACAGAGACCTGTTATAGTCGGTAGGAGGTGGGTAGAAAGAGCCGCGGAGACTTTGGAAAACCATGACATGGATGGTGTTGAAAGACGAAGGGGTCCATCGCTAAATCGAACAAAAAAGTCCCTGATTTTTCAAATAGAAGAGTCCATATTTTTCCATTGCATAACAACGTTTAATTTTCAAACAATCAGATCTGAAGATTTTAGTTAACACTAGTGGGTTACGGGCAGAGTGACATCTAAAAGAGCAGCAAAGTGATGGCTGCCCCAGAAGTGGCGTTGAGAGTTGGACAACTGCTACCAATATCTTTGTAGTTGTCCTGGATTTGTTGTTGAACACAAACTTTGGCCGACATATACTTGCAGCAGTTCTTCTGCATGTAACTACACCACATTATTAAAATATAAACACAATTAATCATACTAATAGGTTGGTTGTTTGAATTTTTAACGTCCAAGTCAACTTCGAGATTATATCAAAGACAGCGCTGGGGACAATTGAAAGCGTGCTGCTACCCTGTGATGAGCGCTTGAACACACCACACCCACTCACATTAATCTGACACCGGACCGACCAGACTTAACACTAAATCCATAATGCCAGACACTAGGCGGATCAGATGCTAATACCAAATTTTTAACTCCTTGGTTTGACTCGGCCGGAGATCGAACCACGCACCCCCAGATCTCTGAGCGAGTGTCTTATCGCTAGGCCACAGAGCAGGTCATCGTGCTAACAGAATTTGTGAAAAGATTTACGAAAAACCAAAAAAGGTAGACAAGAATAATTATAATCAAGGTGAAAAAATCATCGCCTCAGCAAAGAACAGCTTTGTTCCATCTCCAGTTTTCCTATGTTTGAGACAATTTGAGTTTGAACATTTAAATCTACGTTTATATACTTATGTAAACCGCTTTGTGAAATAATTATATATCTGCAGAGAAGCTGAAGTTCGCTTATTTCTTTTGTCAGCTATAAGTGTAGACTAGGATTTCCCCATTGCTAATATTAGCAAAAATTGGAGATAGATCAATGCAGTTTTCAGGCAACGGAATGTGGACAGGTCGGAGGCAATGCACAAAAAGTTACACCTCACCCCCAACACTTAAAAACACAGCCGGAGCCCAATCCAAAAAGGGATATCAGGCGAACAGTGTCCATTATACTGTAGATCCACGTGAACTGGAAAATGAAACCATCTTATCTTTATTGTTATCATACATATTTCATATCATTTCAATTCTTACTGTTCTTTTAATTAATAGTCCTGTGCATATTTATGTAAGTGTCGTATACGTTTTTTTTTTATGACTGACGAAGGCTTAAGGCCGATAACTCGTTCGTCCGTACTGAAATACATTATGTTCCTTAAAAAATTAATTTGCTTATCCATACAGCTAACTAGGATTCCTATTTAATTGATCTGTGTGTAGGTATGAGAGGAGGGCAGGGAATGTAGTTAATTAGATGCGGCCCTGCGTACTAACTAGGTCTAGATCCAGACCCACGTACAAAACAATGATAAACAGTTCATCTTTATGAGAGATTTTAATGTTGTAAATGCCCCTTAAGCATGATATATTAAAAAACATAATATTGCAAACTTTGAATAGACTTATCTGTGTTTAATCCTCGTGATATGGATCTTATGAAGCAAAAAATAAAAGGGAATGGTTTCAACACTGGGGTGCCGCCCTAGATAAGCCTAAATTTCGCTATAACAAATTCTACTGATTTGTAAAAATAAACAGAGCTGTGCAATGAGATGGGTGAAGGATAGTTTAAAATTATTGGTGTACCCAAATGAGGTAATCCTACCAAAATGCTGAACTTTATCTTGCGTCAACATTAAAAGTGACGAAGAAAAATATTTCCTCGCCAGAATGATAGTCAATTTGATAAATAAACATTTAGCATTACGTAAATGACGATTTATTTCAATTTTACGTAAAAGCAGATTTGCTTTAACTTTTTTTTACAACACAATGAGTCAATATCTAGCGATAGTCTAGATCTTTAAGGACGCCTTGAATGTGTCAAGGCAGATTCTTAGTTACATAATCTTCCGGTTATCTGAATATAAGATCAATTATTATTATAGATCTAAATGTGTTTACCTTGTCCTCAAACATGCTTTGCATGTGCAGCGTGTTGGACGTCTCTGAATCAACCATCGGGCTGCCTCTGCATAATTATGAAGTCGTTTAAAGCTTCTAACTGTTGAAGGTCGGGCGAATTTTTTTTATCGAAATTTAGATCTAAATCTGCAAAAGATTCTGCATGATCATCTACAGTGATGCATTTAAAAATATCAGCGTCGGATCTAGGTGCCTGCTTTCGCACTTTTTTTAACATTTCACATGTTGCCCAACATTATAGCCTAGATGTTGAAAGGCTCTTCATCGGAGCGAAAGAAAACACGTCTTGATGCAACGCCCTATGAGTGCGAAATGATTCTAGAAATAAACCTTTGTCCTAGTTCTTGGCCCTAAGCCTGCCCTTCTTTTCCCGCCAAACCAATCAGGTGGTTGAGTTGAGGCACTTCAGGAAGTGCTCACATCTAGGTGAGAATACTTTTTTTTTCTTCAAGGTTGCGTCAGATATTCTCTGACACAGCAAGGGCGTTTACTTGCAAGTATAGTCTGGTTGGATGAAGATAAAGGAGGATTAATTTTTCAAATTGTCACTTAGTGCCGTTGTAATAGGTTCCTAGCTCTTTTCTAGTTAAAGACTGGTTTTAGATTTAACTCTTAAAGGCTTGTTTGGTAGGCTCTTCTAAAAAAACATGTACGGTTAGGCGGTGTATTTAAATAAATAGAGAATCTCTAAATATAGCCATCTTTAAAGTTGATAGATTGAATAAAAGCTACTATTTGTATTGCAACTAAGACTTAAAATCTAGTTGCTAAAGTTTTACCTCAAAGTCCAAGATCTAAGATTTCACATGTGGGTCTGTATCTCGCATGGCCCACACAATTTGAAAACATCCAATAAGAAATGCTTTAAAACCGCCTGCTCAAGCACGAGTTAAAATAGAGTTAATTTTGTTAAATAGTTGAGTGGAGGATTCAAAATTAAGACCAATAATGCACTATAATAGGCGTTATAGCCTACAACAGAGGCGTAACGGTTGATGTAAGGTTTTAAAAAAAATTTAAAAAAAAACTAATTTTAGGACTTTGACGTCGTTTAAATTTGCAAACTTGTACTAGCACTATTTTATAGTCTAAATGTTCAAGAGAAACAAACAAGAAAGGGCTAGGTCTTAGTTTCGAAGTTTTGAATCAGCAAGATGTACCTAAAGTTCTAGATCAAATTATAGTTACTTGGAGAGAATGTCTGTCGCGTCCCCGAGCCATGCTTCTCCCTATCATTGTCAACCAGTCAAAATAAAGAGCCAACCTCTAAAGAGACTTAATATCACCAAAAAAGAAGAAAAGAAATTTGTCTATGAATGTATTGTTAGCATTAAAAAGATAGTCTCTATTCCGTAAGATTATATAAATGCCATACTTATTTAAGCTTACATGCACTTGATCCTTTTTTTCTTTTTTTTTACTTTTGCCATATTAAAACTTAGCGAATACCCTTTTTCAGGAAAGCGTAAGGAACTATACAAAGTAAATTGCTCAGTGGCCATAGATCAGTTTGTGTTAATAGACTATTGGTGCATATAAACTCTTTTCTATAGTGACCACCGGCTCTGTGGCCTAGCGATAAGACACTCGCTAAGAGATCGGGAGGTGCATGGTTCGATCCCTGGCCGAGTCAAACCAAGGACTTTAAAATTGGTATTAGCAACTGATCCGTCTAGTGTCTGGCAATATGGATTTAGTGTCAAATCTGGTCGGCCCGGTGTCAGTATAACGTGACTGGGTGTGGTGTATGCAAGCGCTCCTTACATCACAGTGTGGCAGCACGCTTTCAATTATCTCAAGCACCGCCTCTGATATATAGGCCTAGCCTTGAAGTTGACTGGGACGTTCAAGTTCAAACCAAACCAATCTAAATGACCTCCTTAAATGGTTATTGTGGTTCCAAACTGCCCCCCCCCCCCCTGCTTTTTTCGCTACTCGGGTAATCTCGACTTCTCCCAAGGCCAGCCATCAAGTTGTAGAGTAGAATTCCAAGAGGTGCATATATACAAGAATACCTAATGTGCTTTGTGTTAGGAGAGCGATGGTGCGGTCCAGGAGAGCTATAGGTATTGACTATGACGAGTGAGGTATGTTTAGCCCATGGTTTTGACCGACTTCTTCAGACTCATTGCATAATCTAATTTCCTGGCCTTACAGGGGCATGATGAAGTCAGTGGTTCAATTGAAAGAAAAATCTCGACATTATAAATAATGGAGCTAAGGCCAAATACAGTCAACTCTCAGAAACTACACAACAACAAAAATTGGGAAGTTTTGCCGGTATCCTTGACATGAAATGTAGTGTTGAGGTATTTTATTTTTATTTGATACAATATATACTGAGAACTTTTTTTTATAAAAAAATAAAAACTATTCTCTAGAGTGACAAAAATTTGAACCTGAAAAAAATTTCAACGACGAAAAAATTAACACATAGGTTTTGCGCAATGCGCGGTTACAAGTGTATGGAATTTTTTAATCATAAATTTGTTTACTTTATTAAGGTACTATATGAAGCCTATGCAAATTAATAAGAGTGACTAATGTAAACGAGACTCAATACCTTTTTTAATTATCGATAGTTTTAACTTGGCATTTGTTTTATGTTTATTTTCACTGCAGACCTATAGCTTTTAATAGCATTATTTTATGGCTTCACAAAACCAAGGTTCCTGGTCAACATTTAGGTGAAGAAGAAAAACAGAGAGAAGAGGGTCTAAACTTTTAATAGAATTCAAGGCATCATAAGATCTTGACTCGAGATCTAGATATGTAAGTGGAGAAGAAGAAAATCATGAAGGGCGAGGGGGGGGGGGGTTAATTCTGGCAATAAAATGGGGAAAAAAGGATAAAAGCAGAATGTTTGGAGATAAATATTAAAAGAGAGAAAGAGCGGAAAAAAAAGAAACAGGGGAGGGAAATTAAAGTATGATATAGGCCAATTACTTTGTAAGAGAAAATAGTAGATTAAAGAACGGATAAAATCTAGAAGAAAAATTTTAAGAGGGGAGACAATTATCGATAGATGGATTAACATACATCATAGCATAGTCCAACCTTTGTTCTGTCTCGACAAATAGATTCATAAATGGCTAGGTAGATGGAAATCGTCAGTCCTACATCCTCTTTCTGGTATTGACTAACGTTGACTAACGTGCATGGTATTCAAACCATAAAACGCCAAAGAACATTTTGTATGTAAACGGTCAAAGCAACCCCCTCCGTGGTAAAATACTTTCGTTTAATGTATAGCTCTGAGTAGAACTGTGAAATACATACGGAAATATACATAGTAATGGATTTTGAAAACTGTATGTTCGCGTGGTCGACGTATTTTAATTATATTAAATCCTAACGATAAAAGTAAATGCTTCCTAAGTCTCCACTCATGAAAATTAAAGGCACCTAATCTTTTTCGATTTAGCCTTTTAGAGAAATGTGGAGCAATCTACCTTTCAGAATCCACTTTTGATATTCATGTGTGGGTATATTTCGACCTCCCAGCAAGCCGTTAAGTGCCGACTGATTTTTTTTCTACGAGACAATTAGCTTTTACTTAAGTTTATAATGAATAACTTAATCTAAATAAAATTTAAGTATTAGACTGAAATTGCCGTTTGAAAAGATGGGATACAAATTCAGCAACGGGCAATCCAAACGTGGGTCTAAAAAGAACCAAAATGGAAGTAGAATTTACCTTTTAACTATCAATGTCAAGTTAAGAGATGTATTATAATATTACACCATTTTATTTAAATATAATACATATATGTATATAAATATACATTAAAGATATGTATATGAATTGCATTGATGTTTCACACATTGTTAAGTTTCTTACAGGGTGACGCTATTTTTTGGGGGAATAAAGTATCCATCTGAACTTCACAATCACTTGCAGTGCCTTCCAATACGTGAGTTTACTAGTAGCAAATTTTCAGGGTTACCATTTAAGTCCACATAACTATATGTTGGCTTTGAAGGTTTTTACATATAAGACCTTATTAAGCGTTCTATGGAAAGCCAATAGTTTCCTTAGAAAGACATCATTTCATCTTCTTTGATAACTATATTGATAAACTTGGTGTGAGTTAAAATTCGTTTAGTCACTATGATTCCCTCTTGCATGGGTTGTGTTGGCACCATTATACTTTCAATTTTTAGTCGATATCTATAACAATTTCGTTCACATCTGAACTGATTAAAAAAAGTTTGAAACATACGCATAAAGAAATCATCGCATTTTTAAAAAAATGTAATAGCCCGCCAAAGGTGCAAAATCTGATTAAACATTGCCTTTGTGATTTCATTCATCAAAGCTAGATGAGCAATTTAGCTAAGTCGGGTGATAAAATTTGTTTGCAGATTCAGATCTAGACTATCTCGTGCTGGCTTGAATTGCACGTGCATGTGGGATAAAATACTTTGACTGAAAATTCATAAAGGAAAGACAAAGTATACGACAACTTATAAACACAATCGAGAAATTTACATTGAAAACGAAGAAATAGAGCGGGTGACAGACTACAATTTTTTATGTTAACCCCTTTCGGGAAATTTGTCTTCATAACTCAGCGTAACTGTGTCGCCAGAGAGCAGCGCCACTAATGCCCCAGCAGACCAGTACATTTGAAGCCTAGGCTATAGCTGGGTACCAATTTTACAGGTGGGTGGACTGGGGAAATATAGGGTAAATGGCTTTCCTAAGGCAATTGCAACATGGCATGGTCGGGAATCGAACTCGCGACCTCCAGATCTTGAGCCCGACGCGCTAATGACTCCGCCAAGCTGCCCCTTTTTATTTTTTTTCTTATTTTTTACCTAGGACTAACCACACACCTGAAAAACACTACTAAAGAAGAAGTTACGTGCAGGATAAGAGCCGCATGCAGCTGTTTTGGGAGAAATAGAGAGATATTTTTAGATGACATGATGCCTTTATCCCTAACAAGACAGGTCTTCAACCAATGCATACTCCCAACAATGACCTACGGATGCCAGACATGATTGCTAACAAAAGCAAATGCACAGAGATTGAGAACGGCACAAAGAGCAATGAAGAGAAAGTCTCGAAAAAAAAAATGGAAAGATAAAATCCCATGCCGAGACAAAAGAGTCAGAACAGGAATTGAAGATGTGGTGACATTCGCTACAAAACAAAAAAATGGAAGTGGGTTGGCCATGTCACAAGATTTGAAGACAACAGATGGATCAAGAGAATAACCGACTGGCACGGGAAAAGATCACGAGGAAGGCAAGTGAAAAGGGCGAGACGATATAGTACAGGTGAATCATTGAAAGGCATCCAATGGGGAAGACACGCCAGGCAGCGAGACGAATAGAGGCGTGATGCGGAGACCTACATCCTGCAGTCGATGGACAGAGCCTCCTAGCATCCGTAGGTAGGTAGGTAGGTAGGTGTGATAAAAAAGAATTAAATCTGACTCCGCAAAGCTATCTATTATTTCTTCGCAATGCATCTTGATATAATTGTAGCATCCTGAGCTTCTAATTCTATTTAAGAGTTAAAGCAATGCCTTTGAAGAATGAATACAAAAGGTCGTACCGCTGGGTAACATCCCCCTTCTTGTTCTGTAGATCTCTCGGTGAACTGGATAGATTTGTTGTTGTTGGCGTGTAGGATCTTTTTCCGGTATAGGCAGGCTGCTTGTATTTCTATTCTCTTGCTTGAGTTCGGCACTTTTTTTTTGCAAGAATTTAACATTTCTCGAATAAACGAAAGTTTGCATCATTTAGATGTAGTTGAATTGTGTTTCGATTTTCTGCAATTCTCGTTTATCATTATTGTACTGCATCTAAGAGATGCAAATATTATGCTTTTTCTAAATACTATAGTACAGACACTTCTCTTCTTTCTATAACTGTTTACTATTTCAACCAAGTAATACAGAAAAAAACTATATTTTCCACATCTATTAAGTTTTTATTTATTTCCCATATGAGTGGGTTCCTTGTTGAATGCCTAATTTAAAAAGTAATATTTCTATAATAATCAATATTCTTCTATGTTGTTGTTTTTCATTAAGAAGTATAAAATTTTAACAAGAAGAATACGATTGTTTCATTATAACTAAAGATACAAAAAAGCGCCATGGAAAAAGACAATAAGAGAGAGAAGAGGTCAGAACACAACGAGGAGGTAAACAAAAAATTATACATTAGACATTTATAAAGATGAAAAAAGAACGTAAACCCATTAAACGTTATAATCTTAATATACACGTTTATTCAAGCATGTAACTTCCTTTAACATTCACCAGTTGGATAACGATAATCACAGATTCAAAGGATCCATTTATTAGAGTCATCCAGAGTGGAAAGTTCTACATTTGTTAAGCTACATAATTATTCTAAGGATCAACATTATGTCTGTAGTCATCATATTGACACTATAGGATTCCTTATACAACACAGGGTACAGGTGGTGGAGATATGAATCCAGTAAAACAGTCTAGTACAAGGTACGTAACATCTGTATCTGTCAAAGAATATAATTAGTTTTAGTTTCAATTCTTGCGACACACTGATGAAGTGATGTTTGGTATGGACTGATGAACAATTATGTTAAAGCCTGAAAGTTTGGTTCTCCTCATTTAAAAAAAGCTCTTCGGTTTTTTTACGACCTCGGTAGCCATTACGATAGTTCTGCTCAAGTTCAAGACAACTTTGGAGAGTGAGGAGGGGGGTAGATTGTTTGGGAGTGAGTTTTCCTATCTTGTGCGCAAACTCAGTCTTTTGATGACGAGTTTGATTAGATTTTCCAGTGAAATTAAGAGTTTCGAGTTATGTTGAGCATGTCAAAAGTCTGAAAGCAAATTACTTGATTGATTAGTGAAAAATTAAATTTTGCCATTTAAAAATTTTGAAGCTTGAAAATAAAAATTAAAGGGAGCATTGTACTGCTTAGACAAGAATTCTATTTTGTGGTAAACTTTCTTTCAAGTCAAAGATAAGAACACATCGAGTTCTCAAAGCAAGACATTTCCTCAAATATGCAATGGGTGAGGTTAATCTTATCATTGAAAAAAAAGGGTTTTGTTTCAATTGTTTGCACACGAATTTTATGACACACATTGACATGTCTGATACAGAATGTGTATAATGTTTTTCTGGATGATATAGACTGTCTACAACATGATGACTCAGGCATTAGTTTACACAGAAAACGGAGGAACTCGAAGGTGGAATTCGAACTAGTTCGAGACGGTGCTAACTGCTACCAAAGCGGACATTCTAGCACACGATCTCTTCATCTTCACATTTCTATATTCAGAAAATAGTGAGGGGGTGGCGTGGGAGAGTTCAGTATTGACAAAATACAGACAGCGACTCATCAAAGTGAATAATGTAATAACAGCAAGTGAAACCTAATGTTTAATTTGTTTGATCAAAGATGTATTGATATGTCTCTAAACGTCGGCGGGATCATTAATTTTTCTTTGCCCATGTCATACAATAAGCGGTTGTGTAATTAGTTTTGCAGCGCTAATATCACACCTATAAATATCATTGTGGCTTTGCATGAAGCCTGTCAGTCTCTAACTTTATTGCGTTATTCGTAATAATCGTATTCGTCCTCTGACTGGGGATTGCTCTCTGTCTGGTTGTAGGTTACGTACTTCACCGGGCATTGGTCGCGAAGAATCAGGCCCTGTACAGACAAAACAAAACAAATCCGTAGTTAAAATGTGATCGCTTTATAAACCCACAAAAACATGAAATATCGGTTAATACTGATGTTTGGTCAGTCTATTAACGCCCAGAACATGTAATATCCGGTAGATTAAATAGCTGAAGAGAAACGCTTATGACAAACAAAGGACTCTGATAATCGCGAGTGTTTGTATTTTTACATGTACTATGATGTAGTCTACATCCTGTGCTACAAACATCTTCTTGAAACTCTCTTCAGCTTGTGTCCGGTGCAAGCCGGTGCAACTCACGATCTCAAAAAAGCCAGACGTATAAGTCCGGGGCGCCTCCAATGAGTTAAGGAATGAGAAACGGGATATGCCGCCTCGCGACTCATAATATGTGGAGAGAATAGAAATGCTAAAAAAAAAATAATCTTATATTTTGAGATTTCCTCGTCATTCTAAGCTCAATATTCTGCCTCTATTTTTAAATTTAGCACTGAAGTCATTTTAATGTGATTAACAAACCGGGTGACCTCATATATAGGAAAGGCACATGGATAAAAACACAAGGTTCGAAACAAAAAAGAGACGTGAGCAGGAATCGAAAGGAGTCCGTCAATTTTCTGGTTTTCGTTATGTGGCAGTATTTCCTGATGATGGTATCATGGTAAATTACACAGCCGTTCAGTTTTTTTAACCCGTAGTTCCTATAAGCCATTGCATTTAGTTGTCAATTCGTTTATTAAAAGCAATAACTATTTCTATTGATGGGGTCAAACTTAAAACTGCTAGATCAAGATTCTCATAATACTCTCCATTGTGGTATTCGGCTCACATTTAACTATAATAGCTTATCAAGATGTTCTTCTTCTTCTTCTTCTTCTTCTTCTTCTTCTTCTTCTTC
>BMAT01008740.1:59929-71589 GCA_019649035.1 Elysia marginata
GATGAATATGAATAAGCATATAAAACTGTTGGAGTAAAATATCTAGATAACGACATACTATAAATAACGGCAGCGATTCCTTAAGCCGTACGTCATACCTTTCTAGCAATGCATATTTATATCTCCTGGCGAGATCTCATTATTCATGAGTCACCGAAACCAGTGGGTGTCTGAGGCAATAAAAGCGCTTTTGTAATAAAGGTGTTGCGTGCACGTTGCCATTATATAATGCTAAACAACTACATTTAGTTCTCTTGTCTTATCCCATGGATTCTTCAACCACTTTGTTCATGGTTATGACAGACCTAAATGGTTTGAATGCATAATTGATTTATTTTTTTGTTGCCAGGCTTGTTGGTTCATTTAGTCTGTCATAAATACTGTAATCCAACCAATAGACGAGTTGTGCTGTCGCTAGGGAGACACGTATCTGATACTCAAGTCATTTAACAACAAGGGAGCAATACGTTTCCGATAGCCCACTTAGTCACACCACATGACCATCTCTCGTTTTGTTTACTAAAACACTACCTGTGTTAACTATCATTTTGTGAAAACAATTCCAATCACAATGCCGGCTTACAGACTTCGTTACAAGCACATGTATAAAAATTATGCATTTATGCCTCCCTCAGAATAAATGAGAAAAGTGGTATTTAGGTTTGAGATGGGGTGGGATTTTCTAACTGGGTGAATTTTGTTGTAAAGTATAAGGATGGGCATCAGGAAAAAGCAAAGCGCCCAGCGTCAATCACCAAGCTTCCGGTTCATAGAGGTTAAAAGCAAAAACAAGTATTGGGGTTCGCTGATTGCTTTCATGATACCCTTTAACAGATACTAAATGCATTCTTGGCAATGAAACAAGGGTGTAATTGCTTCGATTCGAAGGTTGCATAATTTGTTTTTTATCTTGCCCGTTTTTCTTTTTCATCTCTTTGCTGATTTTTATGAATCGTATTCTTTTCAGGAAGTTTGAAATAACACTCTTGCAGTTGCTCTGGATCTAGATCATAATTATAGAGGTTTACACTTAGAGGTGCGAGCCCGCAAATATGTTCAGATGCAAAATCTGTGATTAAAAAATTGTATGTCACTGTGATTTTAAAGCCGCGGACACTATAATCTCCTTTATACATGTCCGCTTTAAAATATGAAAAATAAGCATTTTCACGTAAAGAGCTGAAAATCCACGATGAGTACTCAAATCATTAAGTATAAGGTCTATGGCAGGCCATTATCAAATAACGAATCTCAGAACCCAAGCGTGCCTTTCTAAAACTCTGATAATATCTTTTTACTTCCTGGAGTTGGGTACTCATTTATCATCTGAGTCGAGTGATGAAGCATCGAACGATACGAAAACCGAAAGTGAAAAGCTGGATTATAGTGCCAACCCACACACTCTTACTTTCGTGCCCGCTGTCCATTGCCGTACACATAATTATGACCAAAAAAGAAATAAAACAAAAACCCATTAACCCTCAGTCTTAAGGTTGTTATTTTTGTTATTGTTTTGTTATATACGCTATAGAGTACTTTTCATTAACATAGATATTGGATTTCTCAATTTTTTTCGAAAGTTACGTGACGTTCATTTAGGATACAACTTTATTGGTATACCGGTACCGGTATTTTAAACCATCGGCCTCGAAATCTTTAGAATATTGACTGGGAGGGTAACAGAAACACCTTGACAAAAACAGATAAACACCTTTGTTCTAACGGTGCGTGGTTGATGGGGCTATGGTCTCACTCTCAGTTTTCCTTTCATGTGCTGCTTTCAGATAACTTAGATTTTTATCTCAAGTCTAAGTACTTTAATCACCGTTACATAGCGATGGCTCCATACAAGAAACGCATATGGTATCTCGTAAAGTCTTTAGACTGCCTTCGGTAGTGAAGGCTACAGTAGTATCATTTTTATGCCCCCACTTTTCATAGTTTTGAGAAAATGGAAAATAAACATAAAAATTTATATAATGCTATAAAAGAACCATTTCATCAGGCCCAATATCTGGTT
This sequence comes from Elysia marginata, assembly GCA_019649035.1. Lineage (NCBI taxonomy): Eukaryota > Metazoa > Mollusca > Gastropoda > Plakobranchidae > Elysia > Elysia marginata. The sequence continues at coordinate 61,950 of BMAT01008740.1, forward strand.
ATTGAAAGAATATAGTGCTTACTTATTTATTGAGGTAAAAGAGCGGGTGAAAACAAATGCAATCTGCCTCAAACATGGAGATATCCACGTCGAGCACTACACGCGTTATAATCTATACAGCCGAACATAATCAAATTTAATTCCAAAATTACAATGTGAAAAATACAAGTGCAAAGTCATGTAAAAGTAACAGCACTTGTTCATGGGTTGCAACAGGAAATAAAGCGATGATGATTGATATCGTTACTAGATTAAGACCTTAATTCATTACCTAAATAATAGGTTATAATTATGCTAATGGTTCAAAGCAAAGCCCCTGTCTTCCCGAAGGAAAAAGCAACCATGAGATGTACGGGTGGTGCGGGGGCTAGGCCAGTTTTAGTCAACACGATGTACATACTGGTGTGACGTCACCGGACCTTTTCATCGCTGCTAACATCAGGGCTTTGTGGTCTCAAGGAAATAATTGAGATTTCCCATTAACTCTGAATGGACAAGCCATCTTTAGAGCAAGGTTTTTGTTTGTATGTTCATAATGGAAGGTACGGAATGATTATGTCTAATTTGCCTCCATTCAAAAGACCAACTTCTTTGACCTTTGATTTTATTGCCGATGGTAATATTAATCGAACATAACAAGGGACAAAAGAAGTGTTTTAGAACGTAAGATTTGTTTCTATTCTTGGAGCTAACTTGTTCCTTATTTTCAAATCATCTTTTGGCTAGGTTAGCAACACGACAGAAAAAGACGAGGAAAATCACATTAAATTTTTCTAAAAGTTATAACGACTTTCGCAAGTCACTCTTTGTTTACATAATGATGAAATAACCGGAATATTTTTACATTATTTTGTTCTGCAATTATATAGTCAATATTGATATGGTTTCGGTCCCGCGCAGTTGAAAAAAAAAACAACATTAATGTCTCAGACGTAGGGCCTACCGATACGAAAGACTTCTATTCATAGTATAACCGTTAGTTACTACCCAAGAGACATGTAAAACTGTAAGTATTTTATGAGTGGAACCGGCCGATACTGGGTAAATGCATTAAAACTTTAACATCTGAGTCTCTCAATTTAAGTAGTTTTGTTGGGAGAAGCCCAAGCATGCGTATGTTTTAATACTGTGTTTGGTCCTCCGCCTTTTTTTTAAGTAAAGATGTCTGGTATCTGAAAAAATCAAGTTTTATATTCTAATAACACCTTTGCTATAAAGTTGGAATTCAATATATCTACATATTTGTGTTCAGGAGTGTATGAGGCTAATTGCAGCGATGCTGGTGGTGGTTTTTGTTTGGTATTGTCTTATTTCCCTTTGTTTGGCCAATAGAAGTCATTTATTTGTAAGATTGATACGACTTTCATGCTTTTATCCAACCTGTATTAACAAAAATAGTAAATAAATCGACTATCATAGAACAATTACTTGGCGCTATGACATAAAGGTATTGTCCCTGTTGTTTGCGATGAAAGTCGAGGTATTTCCAGTCATTACAATAAGGAAATAGTTCTTTATAAAGCTATCAAGCTGCATTCATTTTAAACTGCACCAAAGATAGTTTTATCAAAAGCAGCCATCATCCAAAATGAAGTTTAAAAAAAAAGTTTAAAAAATCTTTATGTAAAAACATAAAGTTGGTAATGGATAAATTAAATGCTTCGTCTAGCATCGCAACTGATAGTGTATGTGTGTGACTAATTTAATGTTGTAGCATCAATTTATTTACAGGTTTAAAAAAAAATCACTTTGGTTTAGTTTAACAGAAACATAATATTTGTGTGTGTTACCGTATTGTTTTTTTCTTCTTTATATCCGAAAATACATCGTCTATCGTTATCAGGAATGCCACTCAACTTTTCTGAAAACAAGGGAAAACCCTGGGCTATGTTCTCAAGTAAATAAACATATAGGCCCGCTTTACAAATTAGTCATTTAAGGGCACCGAGTTGTCTTTGTGTTGTCATTTTTAAAATGTGTGTGTTTCTCAGTTTTCAGGCTAACAAAGAACGGAAAATAACTGGAAAAATGACATCTCTGCATTATAAACTTTAAAACCGCAACTTTTAGCAATACCCAAAGTTTGTGGGTTTTTTTTCTTTGGTATTATTCAGGGACTTAGTTTATTTTCAAACTGGTACAGAAGCTGCTGCCTTACGTCACGAATTATTTCCTTATGTTCGATTTTTATTTTTCAACAGTGTCAACCTGCCTGGGCCGCAAAAATTAAGCAGACCTCAAATGATGATTTAAAAATCCGTTTCTTATCGTGGCATTCTTTCATCCATGCTAGCAGTGATCGGTGCCAGAAAGACTGAGCCTATGTTAGGACCCGATCTGCTGCCAAGGGAGGTTACCGCTTGAGTGACAGGAAATGAGTATTGATCGCCTGGCTCTACACCTCGGTGTATGGAGTAATCGTTCCTGCAGGCTAAAAACTTTGGAGTACATGGTCTACCAAGCTGTTTTAATCTCCCGCACTTTTTAAAAAATAGTTGGTGGAACTGGTAAACTTCCCATGCAACTCAAAACATTGGTTTGGACTAGGAGGGTTATAAAGAACACACCTGAAACGTGTATCTCTGAATTGAGAATGTGTTTTATAACGGTTTGTGCGTTAGGAAATTGAATGTGCTAAAAAATGAAAAATTGGAGTGACTTATGTATAGGTAGTACAAACTTGGACAACAAAAGTAGTTAATGCTCACTCACAGTAAACTCAATTCGCCTGTAAAAGTGTTTTTTAATCAGAATGAGTAAGAGCAGTTTGTTAATTTTTTCCCCTAATTTTCGTTTTACAGCGGTCGATGTAGTTCACTCTTTTCACAGAAATACAATAGGACACATAATAACATGTCAAAATTTAGAACCTCCTTGGTTGTAAGAGGGTGAATTCTCAAACACAGCTGCAAAAATAAACGTGTGCCCTTTTTCATAATTTCCTTCGAAACTTACTAAACACATAAAAAAAGTTCTGGTCATTTTAAATCAATGCAGTTTGTTCCTCACTTTTGTGACAGATTTGCCAAAATAAGTTGGAAAACATCTAGGCTGGTATTGATTGGGAGACACAAATATCCCTGGTCAAATAGAAGCCACCCCGTCCCTCTTTTCCCCTACCCTTGCTCCCACGCATACAACTTCTCAGAAGACTGTAGGCCTCTGTATATCACAACGCCGGAAGTGATGACAAGAAGGGAAGAAAAGAAGGCGCGACTCTGCTGCCTTTCGCACTATTAAAACTTCGCCTTGTTTATTCATGAATGATTTCCGAGAGATCCCAATTGGGGGTTTCAGTTGGTCGATAGATTGCACAATCCAACCTGTCAATTGCTTTGCTATCTTCGAAGAACCGATATTCATGTAACGCATAGACTTTTTCAATTTAAGGCTGGAAATACTGCAGAAGTCTAAAAAGTGTTACGTTCAAATACTGCGCTTGGAACTGGCTAGGGAACTGGCTAGGCATAGTTGGAAAAAATAAAGCCTTGGGCTTTTTATGTGACATTGGAATCGGCAGAGGACCACCATGATTTTTAACAGTAGCCAAAGTTTCCTGGAAAACCATTGCAAATTTTTACGAATACAATTAAAAGAACCTTTTTGAATCAATGTTTCTTAAATTATAAGTTAACAGACGTAAAAACTTTAACTGCAAAAGCAAACACAAAAGCGGTTACTTAAACAAAGGGCGGAAGCTAGTAAAATTCGGTATTGAGAATATTGGCTCGGTTCACGGTGACCTGCCAAACTCGATCTGAACACAAAGCCCGACATAACAAACAGTCAAACATGCTCCCTCATTTCGAGGTTGTAGGCAACGGACCTTAGAGTTAGAACTAGATTTTCTATACTGTAGTCTGTAGTGTACAAGCGAAAGTCATTCGGATTTACTTTTTTACCGTACACGTTTTCATTAATCGTTTGGACTTCAGCTTAATTTTTTTTTTCATTTGAAAAGAATTCAATTACGCATGCTTAGGTGTACTTTATTACGTAATCAAAATAGTGCAGCGACAAATGTTTGGAAGAACATAATATAAACCTGCTTCTATGAGTGTTTGGTGTGAGAACACTCCTATCTTTAGAAATATTTAGAGATTATTTCAGGGAAGTCTTTATTTATTTTTTTTTGCTAAGCATTTGGGAAGTACTAGGTCGATCAGTTCTAACCTTGCCGAAAAAAAATAAAATTTAAAGGTAAAAATAAACCAACATCGTATCTTTCTTATTCTCTATTTTAGCGTATCCCGGTGCTGCTCGAAAACCCAATGGAAGAGTAATTGGGGTCACTTCCTGGAGGCTATAGAAATGTCATTCGAATCATTGGTTCTGAGTTAAAGAGAGAATGGTGAAAGCGGTTAGATGGGAGATCGGGACGAGCCGAACCATATCAATGACGTTGATCTGACGTACAGCTCGCCTTCTTTTTGAAAGAAATGAAGATTCTTCCGGAAACGACAAGAGAAATTCAAATGCAACACGCCGATCAAGAACCAGTATGCTTTAGGTCCACACGTCTAGATGTGTCTGGGTAGTGGGGGAGCTGGAGTGCGAAATGGAGGAGGTGGAGAATCGAGGGGTAGGAAAGTGGCGAAGTAAAAAAACGGGACAGTGGAGAAGACTTGCCGTCTCGATCTGGCCTGGGGTCTATTTGCAATTATATTGGCTGCTCAATGCGGCAACCATTACAACAGATAGAGACACCAGCGCCTGCTCAGTTAAGCAATGGAGATCTCCGCTGAGCCGTGCCTTTGGTAGCGTTCTGGTGGACAGAGAGCCCTGTCGGCAGGGCCAGTCTATCCACAGACTCGGTTTATGCAAGGCTTAACAACCAATCTAAAAGCACCGACATGATCAACATTCCGAAAGGCAGGAACAAAAAAAATTATATATGCTACTCGTAGGTTATCTAACCACTTTTGCATTCAACCTTTTGGGTTCTTTTTTTTTCTTTCCTGTGAAACATATTTTTTCTAAATTGCTCTTAGACAAGAAAGCGTTTTTGAAGAGACTACGAATCAGGAATGATTGAGCTTTAGCTTTANNGCTTTAGCTTTAGTTCATGCCAGAACATTTGTGTATCAGCGCAAAGAGTTTCACAATCCTACAAGCCATCAGAGGATTACGAAACAACCAACAATAAGTCAGAATGAGAGTAAATGTCTTGTGTGTCTTGCTTGCTTTTGAAACATCTCCAAAAGTTTCTTCTCTATGTACCTTGAAAAGATAATTGTAAAGTTTGAAAATCATTTTGACATGACCAATGCCTTCAAAAACGAAAAATGAAAGTTATGGAAATACAAAGATCCGGGAAGATAAGCGTATCTGGGAAATTTCGTACAGACACTTATACCTACAGGCTGTGGTTTTCGTTTTTCGACAGCATCAAATAAGTTTTCAGAGTTATCACCGTTGGGAAATAGTGATGCGTGAGATTAAGAAAGTTTTAGCAAACAAGTGATGCAACCTAGGCAGTACAAACCTTCACAATTATCTTACAAGATTCAACTGTATTGAAAAAGATTATATATTACAATGACCATGTTTACAATTAACCAAATGATGCCTAAGTTGTTGAGATAAACTAAACTGACAATGTCCCGGATAAAATCATAGTACAAACTTGACCATAGTGCCAATCTTTCTTTAAATTAATGTGCCAATTTCCTGAGAGTCATATAAATGAAGAAACACAGAACCACGTGTTTTCGAAATCTCTGCGATCAAGCTTACTTTGGTGCAAAATACCTGATCGATTTTCAGGTCTTCATTTTCAGAAATCCGTCTGCATTTACGTCTAGATATAATTATTACAGGTCTAATTTTAATGGCAGATTTGCATCACGCATACTATGTCTTCATTTTAAATTATTTTATACAGGAGTTTATTTCACAATGCAGAAGATTGATTTCCAGTCCTGATCGTCTCCTTTAGTTTCGACCTGTCTCGGTTTCTCTGCCAATAAACCACGTCACTTTTGCAAAAATAATGCTAGAATATTAACTTTGTTCTCAAAATCTGCTTATTTTGCTCTCTTAACTTGCAATGGTTTTAACCAGACTGCTTAAGACCATTGAGTCTTTACGTTTAAACCCATAAAGCAGCTCTTTGTCAATCGCACAAAAAGTGCTTTCTAAAAAGTGATATCATCTTTCCCATCTCTCTAATGCCGAGTTGACATCAAACCTTTTCTAAAAATCTTTTTATTTTCTCGGTATGCAAATATCGGCGCGCAGAATCTTTCTCTAAAGAGCGCTTCCGTTGCTCTGGTGTCATTCAGGTATTCCACTTTACGCCTTCGCCAGTCCTCGGCTAATGCGGCTGCCTCACACGCCGGCTACTCGAGTCAAAGCTTTTTACCCGCCACCCAAGCATTTCCCTGCTCTGCTCTCTTAAAAGAAGCTCGGCGATGTTTTGCTGCCTTTAGAGGTGATCTGGCCCTGAAAGCCGTGATGGGGGCCGACTGCCTGGGACATGTATTGGCAATCAGCATGAATTAACTGCTCGGAAGTACGCCACACTGGCTCGGTTTGATATTGCATTACTTGAATCGATTCTCAGTGCCTCAGGTTTTAGGGGAATGATCACATACGTCCAAAACATAAGGCCCTAGAATGTATCAAGCCATTTTGTAAATGGGGGTAAATCATTTGTCATAAATATCTATTGAGTTTTGAAACTGTGAAAACTTTATAGTGGAAAAACATAGACCACGGGATAAAGGGCTCCCTTGGAAAAACAATAACAGTATTTGTGTGTAATAATATGAATTTAACGAGTGTGTTGTTAGGTAAACATTTCTTTATGTTAGATAAAGGTGTGTGTTCGTATACATGTACTTTAGTCTGCACTAGTCGCAAGACTCTTGAAAAAATAAAAAGCAAATTTCAAATCGCATTACCCTTTAATATATAAACTAATTTTTTTGTAACCAATATTTAGCATCATACTAGAATGGCAAGAGGAACTCCTATTGTAACCAACTGTAATCAAAATTTTAACTCCTAGAACTTTCAAAAGAGAATTTGCTCTTTTGTGGGTTGAAAATAAAAATTGAAAGTACTTTGTGAAGAGAAGAAAAAGGAGAACAAAAGCAACAGAAATAAAACTGCAGTTTGAGGCTGCACATCTAAATATTCTATTTTTTAAACATATTTGTATTTCAGCATAAGGACGGCTACTTTCGAGAGCTATTGAGTTTCGTAGATTAATTTACAATATGTACAAAGCAGTGTGAACAATTGGTTTGTCACTGTAACATTTAGCTCTTGCCTTGTAAACAGAACAGAGCCCGCTCATCGTAACAGAATTATCAAGGACAGTAATCAGTAAATAAAAACATTAAGGCGTCGGCTTTTTTCCAGTTATTTTTTTAGTTTCTATCAAAGCCTTAAGACTGGAGTTTCATGCATCAAATAGAACTGTTCTGGGTTAAGCAGAACGGTTAAAATAATACTTTAGAACTGCTCGCTATAAAGATCAGGCTGCTCGCTATGTAAAGATCAGGTTAGAGATATGACATGGGCAATATGATAAACGTTGGAGAGAGAAGCTTTCACGCTGTTTAAAATAAAAAAAAAACTTCAAACGCAGAGAGGCCACAGGAGTGGGCCTTAAAAGGACAAATAAACATAAATTTTGGAAAACCAGACTCCATTGTTCAAAACATTTGACATGACAAATAAAAATAGTCTGGATTCATATCAACAAAACCAACAGCAACATTACAAGAAATATCTATGGCTGCTACTATGTCTCATGTTGTCCAACCGTGCTTTAATATCGTAGTTAATGCCAAAAATATTGCTTCCTCGTGGAAAATCACAAAGGAAAACGGGACGCTGATATGTGATAAAGAAGACATAGGGCAAGGCAAAAAAAAATATCCCTAGCCTTTTATATAATTTAAAAACGTTGAACAAAAGGGAGTTATATTGAACGGGAAACATAATTTGAGTTGTACCCAACACTAATTAATGTGAGTCTAATCTACAACTGTAGTACCCGAACCTTAACTTCGTCGGGAGAGGGAAAAGATGCATGCTTTTTGTCATAAAACAAGTTAAAAAGGTATTTAACATCAGCTACACAGTGAAGATAACAAATTAGCATTTTGCAAGAAATGAAATGAAAAAAATTGACTTCTCAAAAAATCTTCTCTAAAAGCCAGCGGCGTCTCCTTGCGCACGAGACAATCCCTCCTGGCAAAGCTATGACTAGATACTTCATAACCCAGAAAGAAACATTTAGCAGTGTAAACTTGTTTTGCTTATGTTGATTTTAAAATGTTCTAGTATATTTCCCTTACTCTCAAGGTGTTTTTTTTTCTTTTGTGCTTGTTGTCTTTTTATTGTTTGATTTTTTCTCTATTTCATTCTTGGTTTCTCAATTTTCTTTTTCAAAAAGCATTGTAATTTTACCCTGCGTAATGAATTTAATCTTCTTGTTGTAGGAATCGTTAGAAAGTCTTGATATTTTGATAGGGAGAGTTTTACTTTTGCTTGTGATGTAATAAAAACTTGCTTTCATTTAGGCTTTACTAATGGTTGCTATAGTCCTGTACTTTTACTAGTTTAAGCGTGTGTTTCGTCAAATGAAATCTACAACTTTCATATCACCGTCATGTTTAAAACAGACTCTTTAGAAAAAAATGGATATCTTCTTTTTAATTATCTCTGCTTCTCTAAATTATGTTTAGTTTTAGCTAGCCTATCAACTAACTATTTCAGGATATTGTAAAAAAAAACAAACCACATATTAAATGCAGTCTTATTAGGAATTGGTTGGTGTCTGTACAGTTCAAGCTGTCCATTCAAAGCCTGGATCATTTTTTTCTTCTTGTCGCTGTCTATGTGCAACATTGTTCTTTTACAGTTGGTTATATGATGCAACCAGGGTAAATCGGGCACTAGTCACCCACGCGAGTTTTGAGTTAGAGCCTTTTGAATCAAACTAATACTATATGAAAAACCATTTACTGGCTTTGAAACTAAATATCCAAGGTTCCAAAAAAACTTAAGTTATAATCCATCCTACAGAAGAAAAAACAACGAGATTTTGCACCTTGTTAAAAACTCAATGTCTTTATGATTATTTATTCTGGTTGTTTCAAATACATATTTGAACCTTCGCTTTCAAAAAAAATTTATGCTTAAAGCTTACAATAATTGTTTTAGATGGTTACATTTTACAGGGCACCGATTACCACATAATGATAATGACATTGCAGAAGAAACGCAGTCATGCTTAGAAAAAACAAAAGATACAATCGCTGATTTAAAAAAATACCATGAACGCAACCAAGCCTAAAGAGTATACTTAATCATCATGTATGGACGATAACCAACTTGAAAACATTCGCCCGACCTTGTTAAGAAAACAGGCGAACAACAACTACTAGCCCTTATAGTGTGCTTGTTGCAATGGAAAAATGGAAACAAATTTGTAGGGGTATACGTATTAATACAGACTTAAAGCAGCAACGCGTGAGTGTGACGGGAACGTCTGTGGGTCTATTTTTAGAAACTGGTTTCCTTCTTTTTTTTTCAGTTTCCTCCATCTGCTTTCCCGATTTTCACGTACGCGTAGTGAGACTGATTGATTGATTGAAGGGTATTTTTACAAGCCCAATTCCAC
>BMAT01008740.1:71742-89746 GCA_019649035.1 Elysia marginata
TTGGCCACGGAGCGAAGTCACTACCAACTGAGCTATCTAGGCCCCCGCGTAGTGAGACACGGTGCGTGTGCTTAAGGTCTCTACTGTCGATAATACTACGTGAATATTAGTGAAACATTCAAAATATCACGTGATTATTAGAGAAACTTTCGATAATACTACTTAAATATAATTAAAATTTTCAGTAATACTACGGGAATGTAAGTGAAACTTTCGATAATACAACGTAAATACAAGTAAAATTTTCAATAGTACTACGTGAGTACTATAGAAACTTTCGATAATACGACGCGAATATCAGTGAAACTTGACAACACTACGTGAGTATTATAGAAACTTTTGATAATACTACGTGAATATCAGTGAATTTTTGACAACACTGCATGAGTATTAGTAAAAACTTTCGATAATACTACGTGAATAAAGGTAAAAGTTTTCATTAACACAATGTGAATATTAGTGAAACTTTCGATATCAAGACGTAAATAAGCTTTTTTTTTAGTTGAACATTTTGGAAAGAAGGAATGGGAAACAGGAGCGGAGGGGTGGACACAGATAGACGTTTAAAAGTGTAAGATAAACTTTTATTTATCAAAGTCATGCATTTATTATTACAAATTATTGGCTGCAGAGCACTTAGCCGAGCCACGCAAAGATTTTTATTATTTCAAATAAGCCGAACAGCTGGGTTTTGAAATGTCTAAAAGTGCTGTTGATACAATAACAATGACAATAGCAAATGTTACAAAAGCTTGCAAACTGACAATCTTCAATTCAAGTATCCGAGAGATTATTATGTATTCTATATCGAAGGCCTCTTGCACTAGTAATTTTCTTCTTTTTTTTTTCGCGATTCTTTTTATAAAATCAATCGTCAAAGTAAACTTCTTGTAAATTTGAAGCTGTTTATGAATTTTCGACCCCTGGTTTAATTCTCTGTAAATATTTCGGCTGTAGATATTTAAACAAGCATTATTTTGCATATTCATTGAAGATGTTGTATATGTTTGTAGAACTTGCCATATATCACGACTAGAAAAATAATTCCGTGGGTGTACGCGTATGTGTTACAATACATCAAGCGCTTCCACTCTGGTTTTTCTAAAGTATTCCTACATTTTTATGTTGAGTGTCATCATATAACTATTTTAAACCAGTGTGTCATCTATCTATCTAATTATCTATCTACTTACATCAGAATCTAGTTTTTTGTACAAAGGAAAACAAAAAGGAATTTGCCTTATCATGGAAAATAATAGAAAAACCTAACGCCTTCTCAACGTCAACAAAAAAATGCAATCTCTGTCGACTAGAAAAATACTACATCATTTCAAAAAAACCAAGCCTAAACAAAAGGAAAGAACTGCTGGGGACGTGCATGAATCGTCGCTCCCATTTGCTTGCGCACGCATGTGCACCGCACAGCCAACATAAACATACAAACGACCCAGACGAAATAGACTGCCTTAAAAAGTCGTCCTAACGACGAAACAGATCTGTCGGCATAAATGTAAGCTAGATTCTACATACAAAAAAAATTATCTATATATCTATCTATTTATCTATCCATCTATTTATCTATTTAACTATCTATTCATCTGTCTATACATAATAGTCTAGTTTTGTCGCGACGCAGTGTTTCATGCCGTCTCGTCCATCGGTAGCTCTTCACGCGATTGTTTAATTGTTGTTTCCTTGTCAGACTCTTCTAAGTCTTCGTTGCATCGGTCCACATGTTTTTTGCATTAATAAGCAAATATTTTCTTCTATGCATGTATGCCGATAGGGTTTCCCTTCTTTTGTTTAGAGTAGGCTTCTTTAATAATGTATAGTATGTCTCTGATAGACTCAATTTGAGTGTCTTGTTGTTCTTCAATATGCTTCTGATTTTCTATGGTTTCCCATGAAATTTTGCAGTCTTCTTTGTTTTCTTTAAGGTCCCATATGTGTTCACTGAGAGTTGAGTCGGATTTTCGTGTGATAGACTAAAGCTAGCTAGACAGATGTTCTTTGTATCTAGTTTTGAATCAATTCACCTATCTATCTTTCTGAAAAATTTAGATTTAACTTGCATTTCGTCGTTATGTCGTTTTTTTTTTTCAAGTGCCGTTATGGCAACTATTCAGACGACCTTTTTAAAGCTAGGTAGTCGGTTATCTTCCGCTTGTGTGTTGATGTTCCGTTGCACATATGCGTGCAAGTAAAAGACGCATTGGGTGCATACAAGTTATTAGCAGTTCAGGTCGTTTTGCTCAGGCTTCAATTCTAAAATGATTTAGTACTTTTTATGTAGGCAGAGGTTACATTTTTGTTGACTTTGAGAAGGCGTTAGATTTTTCTACTAATTACCATGACAGCGTAATGTCTTTTTTCTTTTCTTTTAGGTTCCCTAGTTATTCTCTCACTAAGTGCTGTGTCAAATTTTCTGTGTGGTAATCTGAAGATTGACTTGTGCTGGTTGTATCTAATCTTAAATTAAGTTTCTGTTATTCCTATGTACGTGTCTACTTGCTCTAGGTTTGTTTGTTTTATTGCTGCCTAATACAACACACATTTCTGTAGCCATATCCCTCCCAGCGGGGACTTGCTTTTGTTTTCTGCAGTTACATAGTTTTTCTGTGGCATTTAATCTTCTTTGCCTTGAGTATGACTTTGTTGTGTCTCGTAAGGATGTTTTTGAAATTAGCCATACAGCTGTAACTTAGTTTTATGGTGTTTCTATTGATTATTTTGTACGGCATTGGTCACGTGGGAAACATGCGCGAAGAAGGGTTATAAAAGCATTTTTTTCTGACATTTGTTTGGACAGTTTCCTCGAAAGGCGATTTGACCGTGTGATTCGTCTTTCATAAGGTAAATCTAGATTTTACACATATTCAAGTTCCATTATCGAAAGAAATGTTGAGCACTTTTTCTATTGTACAAATACTAGGTTCTTACTTAGTTTCTATCTAACTAACTATAATAGTAATTTAAGCATTAGCGTATTGGTGAAGTGCTCAATATGAAGATCCCAACTATCTAATTAACTATCTATCTAACTATCTATTTTATTTTTCTTTCTCTTCCTCGCTGTCTCTTTCTGTATATCATATCTACCTATCTATATATCCGTGACGTTTTAACATGCAGTGTTTTAGTTTATCTTGTATGTATAAACAAGCAAAAAATATCGATTGAAATTTTCCGTTCAATAGCTGTTTATTTATTAAATTAAATTAAATTTGGAAAGAAAACATAGGCAGCCTTTGCCGGGGCTGTTCCATATCATCAGATTCCGCTGAGAAGTTAACTCTGCAAAACTCTGCGTGGGTTTCTTTTTATTGTTTTGTTTTGTTTTCTTTTTGCACTTGAAAACATTTTTTTTTCGACAAAAGCGAAATCTATATCATACTTTTGATTTTATCGGAATTAGAAAAAGTGGTAAATAGATTTGCTGCAACGAAGGGACCTGAGCAAAGTTTATTAAATCAAAATCAATGTTTTCAGCGTTCCTAAGGCCTGAAAATGTATTGATTATTTTTATTAAACAATCTTTTTAAAATTTTGGTTGTCTTGTATTAGAATAAAAGGATTGTTAAACAGCCTCACATATATATGAAATTGCATCTAGACAGTATATTTGCTGTATAAAGGTCCCTTGAATACATTTCATGTGTTACCGGTATCTAAAGTCTTAATCTATTAATGATCATACATTACATTTCCTTCACAATATCGTCTCTACGCTAGCAAAATGGCATATCAAAGATACATGTTTATGCCATTTTAATATGTGCATATCATTACATTTGTAAGATCATCTCCTCTCTTATGATACTGATAAAAACTACAAACTTGCCTAACCAATTTTGTAAACTACTTAAATTGAGACGGCACGGTCACGGTCGATTATTTCAAACTTATAAGAACTAAATTTGTCATTTTCTGTCACAGTGACAATTTTTTTTCTGTATTCAGAATATTTACCATGAAAGTTTATTTAAGGAAAGAAGACATGGGATTCTTAGAGCTATTTCAGTGTGCAAAGAAAAGCATCAATTGTACTGTTAGGGGACATACTTTTTCTTCAGTTTTATGAAGATAATTATGGCATTAATGTGATGACTTACATTTTTTTTAAATTCATTCACCGTTTACACTTTAAAGCTACTATAATTATACGCCTTTTACAAAAATTTCATGTCATGATACTTACTGTTGCGTCTTAAACTTTCTAGGTACCCCTTTGAACTTCTTATAAAACATTTTTACATGTTTTGTCTTCCCCAGAAACAAGAGCACAGTATTACTGTCAGCAGTACATGTACATGGTGATGAGAGATTTGAAGAAGAATAGAGTCAAATAAAACTTTATTCTGAGAATTCCAATATCTTACAGCATGTATGAATTGTGATAATTTGAATTCATTAAAAAAGTCATAAAGTTCTAAAATGAAATAAAGTTTAACTATTCAACATGTTTAATAATCAAGTTTTTTCCCCTCACTTCAAGACAATAAGGGTTATGAAAAAAAGTTACAGGGGTAAAAAAAAGACATCTTATCAAAACTTGATAAGAAATTGCCTATAAACAGTCACCAAGTTGTTATTTTTGGGAATTTGTTTATTACAAGGAATAAAAAAGTAACACACATGAATAAGGTTGTGGGCTTGTAGATTACAGCATTCCAGAGTATCTGCGTTTTCCAGACAACAAACACGCATGCTGTATTTTGATAAAACAAAATTTAGGTGACATTTTTGAACTGTTGGAAAATGAAACCGATAAAAAAAACAACTTCCGGCAATAAGGCTTAATGGCGGCGTAAGTGGGACGGTGATGGTGCGCTCCATTATATGCCTACAGACCTAGATCTAGGCTATTCCAAGTCTCCTATTACTAGATCTATATCGATCTTGATTACACGTTTAAAAGGGTATTCTAGCGTGCATTAAAGTAGATTTAATATCTTGATCTAAAATCTTACTCAAAGTTCAGAAACTAGGCCTTTCCCTTCTTTTTGTTCCATTACTCAGAGGTTTATAGATCTAGATCTACAAGTAGAATTTCACGAGTTGTGGTTTTGCAACCGGTCAAAGCGGCTGCAATTTTGTTTGTTTGCTTGCCGCAGTTGCTGCTTTTGGCAGTTTTTGCTGCCGCAAAGGCCTAAAGCTACGGCTGTTTGGAGAAAGTAAAGATTCGACGCATATAAGTCTCAAAAAAGCATCCAATAATTACATGAATTAGAATAAATTCTAAAAAATTGCTAAAGGTGGTGCAAATACCTTTTTGGTGCAAAGTAGCTTTGCGTTAATTTTATAAATCCCTACATATTTTTTATGTTTACACTGCGTATTTGTTTACTGCAACTGTTTTCCTAATTACGATGCATGGATTACAGCTAGGCTTGTTGAACCCACTGTGCAAGGGCTATGATGGTGTTGACATCTGTCGGAACAAAAGGGGCATAATATCCAAAAATCTTTCCCATTAAATTGAACGATGAATTCTTTTTACGAAGACTTAATGGTGATGTTAAAAGAATGAGACATTTTAATAAGTCATAACAGCATTATGAACAAGCCTGCCTCTCAGTTATCTGAACAGATAATTAATTTAGGGCGTTGAATGGTGTGTAGCATCCCCACAAAGTTTGCTCCATTTTGACATTCAGTGATGTATATGTGGTTTGAGAGCCCTATAAAGGTTTTATGAATCAGTGAAAAGCTGTTGTCATATCATGATTATAACCTGGGTTGTTATATTTTGAAGGTCAGCGAGATCCATCTCGGAAAAAAAATATAAAAAAAAACACATTTATAAACTACTGGATACAAAAGATTTAAAAGGATCATCAACTAGTTGAATTTGTCCTTTCTACCCACTTTTTAGGTGTTTTGTTGTTATGTCAGATGAAAACACAATAAACTTTCAATGTAAACCAAGAAAAATTTTAGTTAAGTTTTGACACTTTGATAGAGAATGTCAAGCTTTCTCATGTCGAATATCAGCGCTAAATTACTTTTTTTTCACAGGATTTAAAAACCTGTCTATCTAGCTTTTTGTCTATCTATCTATTACGTTTTATCTGAAGAGTGCGATCTGGCAGGGGGCGTGTGAAACATAGTGCAACAGGTCAAAAACGTAGGTAAATTCACAGTAATAGATATATAATATTATCTGCCTATCTATTTATCAGTTATCTAACTATCTTTCTCTGTATTTAACTATTACACGTTTAAGGTTAATAAAGGTAGAGCTTATGAGTCAGGGCAAGGCAAAAATTTTAGATAAATATGACAATTACCTATCTAGCCATTTACCTATTCATTTAATTATCTATCTATCTGTCTGCATTGATAAAAAACTATAAGAAAAACAAATTTGGTTCGAGCTTGTTATCAACATATACAAGCTCCTTTAAAAAGTTGAGCACTTTTTAAGGTTGTGCACACTAAGAAGATATCATCTTTTTGTCTATACTTTGCTAAGTTGAAAACAGGATGCACTGCAATGCTTTCTTATTAATATTATGCATATTTTTGTTTCAAATTCACATACTTTTCACCAATACTGAAGAGAAAGAAAGTAACCACCAACAGTGATAGTGGCCACCAACAGTGATTACTAAAGAAATTGATGTGTATAATAAGATAAAGTTTTAGTCATTTTTACATCTGCTTTATGTACTTATCTATTTATTTATCTAACAGCTGCCGACCGATGGCACGACATAAACACTGCTTCGCGACAAAACATGGACCGCATCTAGGTTATTATCTATAAGAGCCTATCCAACTATCTATCTGCCTATTTATCAAAGTATCAATCTATAAATCTTGCTATGTGGCAATCTGTTTATCTAATCCATCTAAGAAGGTAAAAACGCCATGCTTTATCTACAACAAATTGGGGAAAAATTGACTGTTATTGTAGGTTTATAAGAAGTTGGTGCTCATTACACTCACTTAATTTTTTTTTAAATACACATCTTGCCTGTGCATAAGATTTGTGCCACTATAATCTATTTTGAGGGTTAATTTTTCTATTCAGCCTCATTTTAAAACCAACCAATCTCTCCGACTATTTTTCTTGTACTTACAACCGAAGATATTTATCCATGTAAACAATGTATTAGCCTATACAGTCGACATCTTTTAGGTCTTCATTTATTACATCCTATATTATCAAACCTATCATTCTACATCTCCGTATTTTTTCGCCTTCTCATCCATCTATTTATACCGACTCTATTTTATGTGTTTATCTGTTTGTCTTTATCGTTATCGATCTATTTATTCGAGTCTACTTCATTATCTTTCTATCAGTGTGGCTATGCATAAATCGACGTGGATTTTCCGGTTTTCGAAACTGTGAGTTTCTGTTCTGTAAATAAAAGTATCTATATAGTTTTTTGCTACTCACTGTAAGTCCGTTGACAGCTCTTCTATGTCGGCCTGGGGAAGCAAAAGTTCTCATATTCACAATAGTCTCATCGTGCTGTAGAACAGTTATCACTTTCTTGTGACTGAAATCTTTGACTTTGTACTCATATCATCAAACTTTAAGATGTTTGATGGTTTGTTTTTTTTTGTTGTTGTTGTCGTTGGTTTCTTAAGATAGACCCTTCAACCATTGAAAAAATTTGACTGCCACAAATTGAATGTATTTTATACGCTTTTAAAAATTACATTAAGCTTGTTGTCAACTAACATTAAGTCAGTTCGTATGCACGTCTCAGGATTATATCCGCTTTTTTTCCAATAGAACGGCGCAGTCTAGGCCTCACTGCTCTCACGGACGTGTTCGGGTTATGATGCCAGCTGCGTGAGTTGGCGGGCTCGCCACTGTGGGGACCACTATGACATCGAGGGTGCATGGGAGGGGAGAAAAGGGAGTGGGCAGACATAGGTGGACTGTTAGGACAGGAGCAGGAGACTGGGGTAAAATGAAAAACAGATAGAGTTGACAGAAGGGTGTGTTTGTGAATAAATAAGGGCCTGGGTAAGAAAAGCATATTGATAACTAATTCTATTTTGTCTTCTAAATTTCTCCTGGAAATTTTTTTTTCTAAAAAATAGTCATACCGATAGTGTTATAAAACAATATCGACATAGTTGTTCTTAATTATCACCAATGATGCTTTGGTGAACCATTCATCCCGATTATTCGGCTAGAAAGTCTGGTCTTTTTAAATGATGGCTCCAATCAGTATAAGGAAGATGACGAAAAAAATATCTTCAAGAACCAGAATACACGATGCGGAGCAGCAATCACCCATGAATAGCTACTGATGTTTTTCAATAGAGCAGTAATTTATCTCTGTAATATTATTGTCACCCTAAAAAAATTATCTATTCTCTTGGTTTAAAAATATTTTTCCTCCATTTTATTCTTATTCTCAAGCACCCCACTGTAAAAAGGCATGCATTACTGTATATTCATCCTTTTTTTAATTAAAACATTGCACAGCTCAACTCTTAGGTTGATGACATCAAGATGTGGATCAAAATATGTAGCCGGCTATAAAGTCAATTTACGTGTGTCTTACTCTTAGGCAAATTTTAAACTTTCACCTGAGTGAGATAAAAGAAAAAGGTTGAAGTCAAGTAGGGGAGAGGATAATTTTTGCGTCGTTGATGGAGAGTTAAAGAATAAGAGAAAATACTCCATTTCAAATAAATAAATGAGGCCGTATAATATGACTGCACTTAATGAGATAGTTGTATATCTCTTCTTTTCTTGCAGCAGTGAACAAAAAAATGAGAATGTTCATTTATCATAAAATTGATGTTGAGGTTCAGAAGTCAATTAGGTCACATAAGGATTCCAGATTTCCGCACCAGCTATTCATCACATGGAAATGATACGAAACGGGAGACTTGTTAGCTGGAACATGGTAGGCAGAATTCAGTTGCTGTGAGCTGAAACATGTGGACAAAAGTACATTAGGAGAATAGAATGTACATTTTAAGACATTGCAAGTCTAATGTATTTGTGGCAAAAGAAATAGGCTGAAAATGGTTTGAATGATATGCACGTGATGAATGTCCTTACTTAAGTTAAGTTTCTTTCGCTCATGTGAGCATGGTGTTTTGAATACTATAAGAGAAGCCAAAATAAAGCCAGATCCCATCACTTGAAGTTCTTCTTCGTCGCGGAAACTTAGTTTTCTCAACAC
This sequence comes from Elysia marginata, assembly GCA_019649035.1. Taxonomy (NCBI): domain Eukaryota; kingdom Metazoa; phylum Mollusca; class Gastropoda; family Plakobranchidae; genus Elysia; species Elysia marginata. Next base: position 80,907 of record BMAT01008740.1, read on the forward strand.
AATGGGTGTTTAGAGGTTTTGTCTACATCAACTTTTTTGTTGTTTATCTTCTCTTTCATGATTGCAGATATTTCTGGCTTCTTGTGGTCCGAATATCAGCTTTAAATTAAGTCTGCAGTCTTCAAAATTTTTGGCTTATCAGAAAAAAGCAGACGCTCATTCATTAAATTTAGAGATGTTTCATAAATAGAATTTAGCTGTAAGCAATAATAAAACTTTCTTAGGAGAAAAAGTAAAATAACTAACAGTGCAGCTGTTTTGTTTGAGAGCAACAGTTACCGAACATGCGTTTTGAATTACAGATTTCTGTCGTTTTCTTCTTTTTCACGATTTTGAAACGGTTCATATGATAAGCCATACCTTTTAAGATGTACGAAAAAAAATTGTTTCTGTCAGAGCACCAGTAAAGGACAACGCTCGGTAGCATTTTGTTATTCTTTGCTGCAAACTTGGTAGACACCATTCTGTAATAAAAAAAGTAGCTTATTACTGTTCTTGTTAGAGAAAAACCGTCGTTAGGAAAAAACGCTTCAGGTGTGTTTAAAAATCCCGAAATGACACGTTAGCCCTGTAGACCTCCAGCGTAGCTTATTAGTAATACTCGATTACAACTTGGTATGTCTTTCGCACTTCACACTGTTCTTCTTTTTATCTTTCTTACATATTTATAAACATGCAAAATAATAACCAAAAACATAATGTGCGCTAATTCTGGGTGGCATGATCTAATATGAAAATTAAATTTATCTGAGAATTAGTATACCAACATAATCATAAAAATTAAGGAGGGTTGAGAAATTTCATGTCGCCCCTGTGTTATGTTTGCATGGCCAAGTTAAAGCAAACTTGCAGATCTGTCAGGGCAGCAATAAAAAACACTCACGTTGGAGGCTTTTATTCTTTTTATTTATCGATTCCTGAGAATAGGTGAATATATTTTATTATGAGAAATAGACATCACCTATTACAAAAAGTGCTAAATTTTTTTGCAATAAAATTCTTGCTCCTTTGACTTTCATAGCAGATGGGAATCGATCCAAGAATCTTTATTTCCCCTTCGCACACGTTGAAAATGTAGTGCTTCTGTATTCTTTTTCGCGCAGTCACCCTCTTAACATACATTAGGTGTACTTGCTGTTTTAAGTGACATACGGGAAATGAAATCTGCTTATGGCATTTAACACATACGACCAGAAGTCTGTGAATGCCATTGCAAATATAAATATTTATATTAGACATAATTTTTGTATTGAAGTTAGTCGTAGTTTATACTCGCAACTTTTGAATAAAAATAAATAGATCTATTCTCTCCTATTTCATTTCTTTAACATAATTTTAGGTAGTTTGTGTTATCGCATAGCGTTAAGGCTTTCACATACTTAACTTGTACCGACGACTCTTGTATCTTTTGTGTAGTATTTTGAACCTCAACTGCTAGTGTTAAGAATAATGGGGTTTCTCTCTCATCACTCTTAGCTTTAGGCCCATAAGCTTTAAGCAAAGATTAATGCATTATCTTTTTTAAATTTCAACCCATGTCTACTGGGTTTCAAATGAATTAATCTAGGAGGCCAGTCTATAGTTTGCTTTGCTTTCAATTTTCCCGTGCTCTCTCTCTCTCTCTCTCTCTCTCTCTCTCTCTCTGTTTTTGTCTCTCTATTTTTCCCTCTCTCTGGCCCTCTCTCCCTCCCTCTCACTATCTCTCTCTCTCTCTGAGCCACAAGGTTGTGTTTTTGTCTCCTTATGACGGTTTGTCTGTCTGCTCTCTAACATCTCTTCTCTCACTTACTCATCACCATTCGATTACATTCGCACACACTCGTATTAAGATAAATTGTTAAATATCATACTCATATTTCACTTTTACCTGTAATTGCAGTATGTCAGATGCCAGGCAGGCCAAAATCGGCTGTAGGGAATCTTATAGAGGAATTTTCTGCGCTAGAAATGTATATGTCTGGGAGCTCGGAGAGCAGTAGCAACGATTGACTCCCAAAGATGTATTGATTGACGACTATGACGAACCACTGCTCATAATTGAGAGTCAAGGTTCTACTCTACCGAAATGAAAAAAAAGTATCCCCACGTAATTTTCCCCATTAACTAGGCTTTGTTCGCCCATCTATTTTCTCTCTTTCCCAACGACGTACACGAAATTATAGACCCGAGTGCGTCATGTTTGTAGATCCATGCGAAACGTTCGAAACGCCAAAAGCAAAACCAGTTAGACTGTTAGTGAACATGGAACAAAAGGGCATCCTTTATAGGATGGAGCCTATTCAAAGCATGAATTGATTTCTTTCTATGCTGCGGCCGTGATTGATTCACGCCAAAGTTATTTTCGTGAACTCGGTGACGGTGTAAGAGCATAGGCCTGCTATGTGTCAGAGTGAGTGTCCACCTGTTTTGTGTTGTGTGTATGTATGCGCAATGGGGGTGGGGTGGAGGGGGAGGGGGCGCATTATAATTACAAGCTGTGTGGAGAAGGAATTATTTCTGGAGGTATTTTGCTATCCAAGCTAAGAGGTTTTTTTAACCTTTTCTTTTCTTCTTAAAATTTGTTTTTCTTTTTTTTATCAGTCTTGAATGTTTCTCTCTTTGGTATTTTTTTCTTCTTGATAATGAGTTTAGTTTTTCTTGTTTCCTCTTCTAACTGAACTATATTGCTGTGGGTTTTTTTTAATCTTGGTCTTTCTTAGCCGCTTGTCTATACCGCGTCCCTTGTTCTTCCAAATCATAAATTTAGTATGAATAATTCGTTTTCCTTTTAAAAAATCTGTACGTTAGTGCCTTTCTTGAACTTAAAAAGTGATTGCATACCAATATTGTTTGCTATTGGATGCCATTAGTCCGGAACAGTAGTATAAATACCGTTATCCTGATGCTATTTCAAGTCAACTCTCATCTTACTATGTGTTGAGCTAAGGTCCAAACTCTCAGTATCTTCCCCTTGGATGCGAGACAACACAAAGCTTCAAAAAGATATGTTTTAAAGACATCAGCCTCTACAAATTTATAAGGACATATTTTTTCAATTCAATTGAGGTCTTGTAGAGCTCTTTTTCGACATTTAAAATCGTAACCCCCATCAACGCCTAGAACTAGATTCGAATACTAACCTTTGTAAAAAGCTAGATGGTATGTTCAACAAAGCAAGTTTTTTCCGCAATCTGCTTTAGAAGCGTGCGCTGGTAAATCAATAACATTTTCACATTGTTTGATGCACCTTTTCTTGGGAACCTCCGTTCTAAATCATGGAAGTATGCGTTCATTTACTAAAGTTTTTGTGTTTAAATTTTGACAAAATGGAATGTTAAAGCTTACGCTTTGATATGCAGAATTCTGGTACATTAAAGTAAAACGTGGAATGGGGAGCTGTCAATCAGCTTATATACATAAATCAAAATAGAACAATATCTAGATCTAGATATTATTTTCACCTTATCTCTACCGCAGAAACGATGTGAATGTATAAGAGTAATAGAAGCCTGCACTGACAACACAGAATTATTAGCATCCTTACCTTAATATAAACTCTTAGAGTATCAAATAGCTTTTTGAGTTTGAGCAAGAAGGTTTCTGTTTTTGTAATATATGGCCAACAGATATCATCAGCCCTTCCCGTAACAAAGATACGTGGAGCCACTAAATTGACTTTAAGAATGAAGCTTTTTTTTTCTCTTTATGAAAATTTCATGTATTTCCATATTTATTACAAAACCTGAGCAAGTATTGCCTTCGTTGCTGGAATTAAAATTAGTATTTTTCATTAGAGATTAAGAAGTTGGATAAAATACACGTTAATAAAATAATTGCAATTGGTTTTTTAAAAACAGTTTTGAAGAGTTGTGTATTCCATGCTACATCAATTTGCAAATTTAATGTGCTATGAGAAGGTGTTCATAATATCTTGACTCGCCACCAACAAAAACATAACAACATATGATTTAGTAATGACACCAGAAAGCATAATGTTTATATTAATGGTGTGCTATTTTCACGTAACTGTTATCACAAAAAATTGTAACTATATCTGGTTAAGGAGAATCGTTTATGCTTTTAAAACTACTGTCTTTGTTGGTCAAAAGTCTCGCATCCAAGGTGACTTAGTCGGAAGTCGGAACTTTTTTAAAGGTGTATTTTTTCTTCTTTTCTAATTATCTTAAATAACAAAGTTCTCGGATCTTTCCACAAAATATTGATAATGTTATGAAAATTTTTCGACGTTTGGAAATTTATAAGAATGTCTTCTCAAAAAAGGCAAGGCCTTGAAATGCTAAAAATTATGACAACCAACTCATTCAACCTGGACGCAAGACAAATATGTTCAAAAGCTGAACCGATAAAAATAGAGGATAAGATGTTAATTTTTTTGCTAGTTGTGTGTCTTTCAATGTAAATTAGAATACAAATATCTTTTGCACTTTGAGACTCAGCGTGAAACATGCTTCCTGTATGCCTGTGGTTGAAATCTCCAGGTCGGGTGAGCTTAGCTCCCTTCACTCCCGCGGGGTAACATCGGCAACAAAGCATCTAATCGAGGCTCTAAGTGCCCTGATTCATAACTAACGCAAAGCCAGAGGATCTCGGTGCTTAAACCCTTTCTATAGAGAATGAAACCATCTAATAGTTGTTAGCACTCGGCTGTGTGTTATGAAATCGCTGCTTTTGTCTAGAAACTGTGGGCTGGATATGATCAATACAATAGTCATTGATCTATGAGCACAAATCGAAAAGGAATGGACAAGGCTCGTTTTGATTTTTTTTTTCGGATCAGGGCTTAAAAAAAGGTGTGAGTGTGGCGTAGGGGAGTTAGGGTTTAGAAGAAAAGAATACACAAATGGTATTGACGTAGGAAGAGCGCTTTTTATGTTAATCCTGGGTATTTGCATTTATAGTGGAACCTAATCCGGCATAGCATTGAATACATTGACCAGTGAGCGAATAACCAAGCGCGCTAAAATCCTCAGAGATAAATACGGACAGCCGAATAAACACAGTGATTGCCCTATGCTGAAGAGCAGAAAATTATGGAGATTTCTGCCCAGAAAATTCAATGGCCCTAAATTTGCTCTCTGATTCCAAGTAAACACAAACCATGTAATTAAGCTATTGTCATATATAACTACCCATCACTCCTACTGTTTTCATTCTTTTCACAACGTTCTAATAAGCAGTTTGTAGCAGCAGAAATTATTCCTCAATCTATGTCACCAAGAACAATACCACCATCATCTTCATCATTAGCATCGTCGTCAGCACCTCGCACTGCTTCCACACCCCAATATCAACAGCTTTAGCAAAGATCCAATCATCATCATCATCTTCATCATCATCATCATCATCATCATCATCATCATCATCATCATCATCGTCAACATCATCATCATCATCATTATCATCACCACCATCTTCATCTTATCACTATTATCCCTGTCACCTCCATGATCAGCATTTTCGTTAGCACCTCGCACTGCTATCACATACCCAACATCGTTAGCTTTAACAACACTCCATCATCATCATCATCATCATCATCATCATCATCATCATCATCATCATCATCATCATCACTATCCATATCATCATCTCCATCATTAGCATCGTTGCCAGCACCTCGCACTGCTTCCATTTTCCCAATATCAACAGCTCTAGAGACGATCGAATCACCATCATCATCATCATTATCATCCTCATTATCATCATCATCCTTATGGTAGTCACCATCCTCATCATTTGTGTCGTTACCGCAAATAACGGTAGCTAATTTTCTGTGAGAATATATACAACACAATATTTCAGTCAGGTACTTTATATCTTAAAAAGAAGATAACATTCGCATTGGACATGCTGCTACATAAATGAGTCGCCATAGAATATTTTGTTAAAGGAAATCCAGTTAAAAATAGTGCGGTAGCGATTACTATTATTTTTATTGTTGTTATTATTTTACTAGTAGTAGTAATACTAATATTAGTAGGAGTAGTAGTAGTAGTAGTAGTAGTAGTAGTAGTAGTAGTAGTAGTATTGTTATCATTAATTTTGTTATTAATGTGATAGTTATCGTTATTATTGTTATTATTATTGTTATCATTTTTATTATTTTATAGTTATTAGTATTTTTATCATCATAATCCTTATCATAATCATTACTATCATCATTATTATTAATAATGTTATTATTGATATTATCGTCATTATTAGTTTGATATTTATATTATTGTTGGTACTATTGTTGTTCTTTTATTGTTATTATTTTCATCCTTTCTGTTAATAATAATTATATAATAAAGGGCTTTGCAAGTAAACAAAAGCTTGATAATAACAATAAGCAAAATTAACTCATAGAGCCTTTTCCATTTTCTCAAAAATCCTAAAGCGCTTTGAATCGAGTAAATGATGTAAACATGTAGTTATATTTTAGGTTGGAGATTAAACTTATAAAGTTTAGGAACAAAGCGAGCATACAAACAGTAGTAAATAAATCACAAATAACACTCAAATTTTAAAAAATCCTCTGTTGCATTAAATATGCAATATGCAAATGGTGAAAATAAGGTTCCAACATTTATTTAATACCAAAAAGATAATCATTTTGAAACTTAGATAGTAGAAAATATTTATAGATAAAAAATTTATTTGGAACTCTAGTGAAATACATGCTGCATATAGTGTATTTAGCTAAAATGCAACATGTAGTTAACTTACATTGACTTGTATTCCTTTGCTTGTTTTTGTTTTTTTTTCCTGAAATTAAATTTTGCACTTTTTGGGTGCAAATTTATGATTTTTGATGCAGAATTTAGATTTTTTTTTCTTGTGAAATTCCGGGATGACAGAAATGATTTCTAGAACGAGTGGTTAGTCTTATTGATTGAACTAATTGCGCGGTTAGTTCATTAATACAGACTTTAAGCAGCAACACGTGAGTATGACGCGAACGTCTGTGGCGTCTATTTTTAGAAAGTGGTTTCATTATTTTTATAGTTTCTCAATCTGCTTTCCCGATTTTCACGTACGCGTATTGAGACACGGTGCGTGTGCTAAAGGTCTCTAATACCAGAATAGGACGACCATCCTGTTGTTTTTTATTGACCAGGTCAACATTTTATAGATGATTTTAGCATGTTATGACAGTGTGGTTGCATACCGAGGTTAACGCGTTGAACTCGTGATTCTGCGGTCACCAATTTGATTCCTGGCAAAGTTCATTATTGCATTTGCCCTAAAAAAAAGTTACGTACCTGCGTTTTCCATCCATATAAAAATTTTATGAGTTGTCTGCCGCGATGGCAAAGTACGGCAAGTCACTGTCTGAAATTCATGAAAATGTTAGTATTTGAGGCACCTCGTTAGCAGCTAGCAGGTTAAACTTTGTTCCTTGTGCTGGACTCTTTTTTTCCTAAAATGTGTTGGTAGTCACATGGTATGCAGGCGGCTTTAAACATTAGTTTTTTTAGCTTTCATTGAAAGTAGAAGAAAAATACTTTTTGAATTAAGCTTTTCAACCATTTTAAATGGGGCAAAACTAATCGTTTTATTCATGATCACACATACGGTATGAGAAACAACATTATAAATAGTTAGCCGAGGTTTTATCCAGAGTTCCATATCAAAATCCTGTCGTTTTATTGCAGAGATGATGATGATGATAATAACATTGACGACCAAGTTGATGCGCCTGATAATGCCTATGTTGGTGACTGCGGTGATAATTCTTAATATTTTGATGTTGTGTTGGTTAAGACATAAAATTAACATCTGCTTCAAAGAATATATGAAATGAACCTAAATAAAAAATTTGGATTCTTATTGTCATAACTAAATATACTTTAGAAAACGGGAGAGAAACCACTCAGAAGGATTGGCAATTTGACGGCGATTAACCTTGCCCATACGTTGTGGGTCAAAAACGAAACAGGGGCCCCTAAAGTATCTGTTCCTTGACCCTGAGTGACCTTGTATACCCTATCGCCCTATGTAATCTAAATTTATCCAATGCCTCAACAAGTGATCAGACCAGTTTTTCAAATTAAGCGCATTTTTTTTCTTTATTGATGATTTCATACACAACCACGAATTCGAAAATCGTGGGTCGTTTTTGACACATACATTTTATGTAAGGAAAATATGTCCTATGTCGAAATGAGATTAGAGGTAAAGCAAGAGTAACATCCCTTTTTAAGAAGACAACACTCCAAAATACTATAGGGGTTATTGTAATCTAGACCTAGATTGTAGGGTAAGTTTCTTACTTTTATAAACGATTTGACATCTACAACTTAAAAACTATAGAGCTGCAAAAAAAAGTTTATCTTCAAAATAAATCTGTCGCATAAATTTTAAAAAAAAGATTGTAATATTTGTATTCATAAGATAGTGGAGAGACCAGGAAATTCCCGCTACTCTTGTTGACATCTTAATCACAATACATCGACTTTAAGCGGACTATTTACGTTGGTAGGTGTACAGCAATGTTGTTTCAAACCGGAAACGACAACCACAACAACAGCAACTACTACTACTTCTACTACTACTACTACTACTACTACTACTACTACTGCTACTACTTTTGCTACTGCTACTACTACTCCTACTACTACTACAACTACTACTACTACTCTTACTACTACTACCATCACCTCTACTACTACTACTACTACTACTACTACTACTACTACTGCTACTTCTACTACTAATACTACTGCTACTACAACAACAACTACTACTACCTCTACTGCTGCTGCTGCTACTACTACTACTGCTACTTCTACTACTACTAATACTACTGCTACTACAACAACTACTACTACTACTTCTACTGCTGCTGCTGCTGCTGC
>BMAT01008740.1:112741-132965 GCA_019649035.1 Elysia marginata
AGAATGTATTAATAAATTTCTAATCAGCTCTAAGCCTCAGATTGAAGGTTTTTAATTTTCACTGTTTGGAAAAAATGCTATTTTAGACTAAAAAATTGTATCTCATCTGCTCAAGCTAATCAATACTAAATAATGAATACATTTAAAAACAGCAGTCAATTTAAAACAAAAATTGGCCTTCATGATATTGTTTTGAATCTTTCAGATGGTGGGAGACTTTATTGAAGAGAAAATAATCAGTCCAAGTTTTATAACTGAGCATCCTCAAATCATGAGTCCCCTCGCCAAGTGGTAAGACTACCATTAAAAACTTCAGTATTATGTTTTGCTCTAGGGGAAATGTAGACAGAATTGTTAAATGGTGTCAAACAAGCCTTGTTTAACCTTTAGCCATCACCCCGCTTTCGGGAAAGACGGGAGCAGATTGTTTCCTCTTGACGCACCGCTTTCCACAAACGATCCGCTTTCTACAACCTTTCAAGCCACCCTGCGTTACTAGAACGATCACTGAGTTTCGCATTTTTTTCATCTTTTGCTGTACATATTTAGAGCACCCACATTTTAAAAATTTCTCGCCGTAACCATTTTTTTGCTCTGTTCTCAAATATTTTGTAGTATTACGACACTTTATTTATTTTTTAATAATTTTTTTTGACACGATCTAGATCTAGATCTAGATTTGTCTGTAACCGTTGTACTTTCACTTTGTAAAACGGCTGCTCGCAATGCCAGAGGTTTGTTTATGGAAACAAAACAGGATGTTTGTTGGTGCAAAAGTCTGTTTTTCTTACAGATCATAAAATTAGCTTTCTATACATACCAAATACATTATTCTAGGCAGTATGTATGATTTTATATAATTTTTTGAAAATGCACTAAAACACGGCGTTTGCAGGGAATAATGGAAGGGCTGCGCCAGCGTATATAGGGAATAATAGAGTCTTGGACTGTGCGATGTGAAAATGTTAAGAAAAATTTTTGAATAAGCAATTTTGGTTTGACAACCTCGAAAATCATAAAACATAAAAGAAAGGGCTGTTAAACCTTACAAGTTTTGTATGGTTTAATTAATTTTTTATTTATCAACCTAAAAGCTTTAAGATCAATTGAATAAGGTCATAAACATTCTAATTCTTAAACCACCTTTTTACTTCACAAGTGCGATCTTTAAGCGATAAAGTGGAAGGAAGAGTGAAACTGAATAAAAAGAAAGTTGAGAAAATTGTCATTTTTACTATATATTTGTTATCTTTTAGTTAAATAGAAAAACAGGTTTAAAGAACTGAGCAGTTCCCAACTTTGTAAACTTTTCCAGAATTTGCCACATTATGTTAAAACATCCCAATTAATTTTTGTTTTTTACTTTGAATTAAGATTTTATATTTAGGAGAGCCACAGAGGATAAATAAAGTGAAACTTATTTTTTTTTTATTTTTTGAAACATTTTTTCACTTTTATGATCTGGTTCCTGAAAAATGAAAGATTAAAAATTTTCTTTTTTCAAGGCATCGCTCAACAGCAGGCCTAACAGAACGGTTTGAGTGCTTTCTGATGCGCAAGGAGATAGTGAATGCGTACACAGAGTTAAATGACCCTGTGGTTCAAAGGGAGAGGTTCGAGCAACAAGCAGCGGTAAGAACAAAACCTGACCAGCATTGAGTTTTACTATTTAAAAGATACATATCCTCTCTGCGCTTGCAAAGTGGCATGTCTCATTTTTTTTAGTTCTGAAAAAATTGGCCCTCAGACCGAAATGGCCTAACTTATTTACCAAAGTATGTCTTTTCTATTTTTTGCAACTATGAAAAATGTCTCACAGCATTTTAGTTTTCTGCAGTAAGATAAGCAACCTGATATAGGTATGTGAAAATGGCATGAATGAAGTATGCCATTTTGCTTGCACATTGATGCTAATGCATTTTTCTGTTGTCTAAAATTATCTGAGGTGGAGCTATTACTGAGAGGAGTGGCTATAATCCAAGTGTAACGAGGCATGCCCCTCTAAAGGGCCTCCTTTCAACTGTATCTATATCTAGTAACTTTTTCGTGTTGTCAAATTTACCATTTTGAAATATCAAACAAGGAATAATGTAAATTCAATTTGCTTTTTTTTTTTTTTTTTAAATTCTAATCTCATTTTTTCATACTTGTGATAGATTTAGTAATTAAGTAGGCTCATGGACTTAAGGCTTGGGGAAGGTGAAGATTTTTTTTTACAAAAAAATAATGAGATGAATAAAGAAATTTTGTTTGAGTTGGTTTTGTTGGTTTTGTTTATATTACAAGAGCTGCGGAAATCAATTTTTAGCAAAAGTCACTACTTTATCTCTTTTGAAAATAAAGAACAGCTTATTATGTCTTGCAATCAGTCTAAATGAGTCTCAAGTTGAAATTGGAAGGTAGTCGGATATTGGTATCACAGAAAAGCTTATTTTCTCTACTTTCAAATAAAACATTCAGAAAAGCTCTATCATGCTTCTGTATTAAGTTTAAACCATTTGAAGTCCGCAGATTTAGGGCATGCAAAATTTCAATACGGGGAGAAAATTGCATTTAAAGTTTAGACACCTATACAGGTGTAGAGGCCATAAGCAACCATACTAATTAAAATTAAACGCATCAAACATGAAATTCAAAACGAATCAGGTGTCAAAAACTGTTCAGAAATGTTTTTACTGCCAATATCTGAAATTAAAAAAAAATTGACCCACCTTACTTTCAAAGCCTATATCTTAAAACTAGGCCTTTCGACTTACGACTCATTTGAACAGAATGCGAGACATATTAACCACAAAGAAGGCTTTAATGATAGCAGATAATGACCAGACTTAACAATATCTTAATCACCTATTGTGTCAGTGAGACCTTTGATTTTTAAAAATCTGGCAGCTTTATTGAACCTGTAATTGTAAAACATATCTTCAAAATTGTTTTAAACGAAGATTACTTTATTTCTATTGATCTTGTATCTTTTATGAGCTTTTAGTATGAACCTTGTTTTACATCAAGCCTTTGGGAGTCAGGGGCAACAAAATTTACCTAAATCAAACTCATGTTGTTCTCACTCATTGTCTCTGTAACTTTTGTACATGTTTTGACGAAATATTTTGGGGAAATGACAATTAAAAAGCAGGGTCGATAGAAAAACATTGTCTGTGTAAATTTCCATGATGCACTTCATTCACATACCATTAAATGGTAACGGCACAAGATTACTGATACATCCACACATGATACATGGGATTGGAGGCAATGGGTTGATGTTCATTATTGTGAAAGTATATCTAACTCTGCTTTTCATATAATGCAGGACAAGGCAGCTGGAGATGATGAGGCCATGTTTGTAGATGATAACTTTTGCACCTCTCTCGAATATGGTTTGCCACCAACAGGAGGATTTGGATTGGGGATTGACCGTCTCACAATGTTCCTGACTGATCAGAACAACATCAAAGTAAGTTTTTATTTTCTACAATATTTTTTTTTGAATGCCAAAGACCTAAGAAATTGAGTGATAGGTTTGATCATTTAATACTAAAAATTACAGGTATATAATTCTTCTCAATTTAATCTGATTTTAAGATTTTTTGCATATGTTTGGGATTTCAACTCAAATAAAAAGAAAATGAATCAAGCCTTAATTCTCACCTGTTTGCAAATAACCTGTCAGAGTACTGAACTTTAAAAGGCACAAATTCTGCTACTATAGGACTAGTAAAGGTATGCTCTTCCTTATGCTTCTCTGTGTTATATTGAATTTTTTAAAAATGATAAAGCCCTCTACAAATTATCATGTAGGCCTACTTAATAAGACCTAGATTGTGATCAAGATTTACATGGCTGGTATTGAAATTTTGTGCTGCTCTGATTTTTTGCTTTGTTAAGCTCATGGGGATTTGGTTCTGTCTATGAAAACATTGCATTTTTAGTCTTTGCTTTCATAACATAGTCAAACGTCTTTAAACACACTTCTAAATTTACTTTTAACCTCTTTCCTCTTTGTATCTGTTTGAGACAGCTTTCATAGCATTTTTTAAATCTAAAATTTGATGTGCAATTGTTGCTTGTAGGAGTTTACTGTATGTCACAGCGGTTAATAATTAGACCTTATGTTTGGAAGTGTATGAATGTGAGCCCCAAAAATGGAGAAAAAAAATGACAAGAAAAGTTCCAAGTTTCTGCTGAGAACTGGAACTATTTCATTTTACTTTGTTTATAACCTTTTTGTTGATGTTTTCTTTGCAGGAAGTGCTCTTCTTCCCTGCAATGCGCCCTGAAGACAACAACCCACCACCAACATCAACATCTGCTGACGCTGCTGCTGCAACAGCAAACAGTTAATGATAGTATGGATGTTTTCATAATCCTCAATTTGTGCTGAATGGATGAGAATGCCCTAGGAGTATTAAACCTGGTAATTGTTTGCTTTTTATGAAGTCTGAAAGCCACTTTTATCTTTTGAAAACCACACCCATTATGTCTGATTGGTTGGGTTTTTTTTGTTTGTCCTATTTATATTAGTGATATTATTTTTAAATAGTTTCCTTTTTGTTAAGAAGGGGAGGGACACCTAAGGGACACCCGTGTATGGTATCAGGTTACAAAACTTAGAAAATTGGTTTAGATTTCATCTAGGACATAAATTAACAAGAACTGTTTTTGGTGGTGTTTAAATGTTGCCTGGCATCGCTTTTGTCCTAGTCTTCATAATTAATGATTGACTCAGCGAGATGCAGTTTTCAATGAAGCAGAAACAATCAAGTTTTTTGAAAGTGCTATCTTGAGTAAGCAGGTTCATATAAAATAGTCATCCATCCATCTATTCACCTTGCATAGTTGATGAATTGAAGACAGTAATGTTGGTAATGATGTATAAAACTCTTTTGTTGTTGGTATGTTTTGCCTAAGGTTATATTTTGAAACCAAGCAATAATTTTATATTTATTTCCCCCTTAACACCCCCAACCCCCTCTCCCTAAGTATTTAAGGATAAGGTTGTGTGTTTCTTTTTCTTTACACTTTCCCTTTTCATTTTGCTTTTAAAAAATTTACATTTTGGACCAGCAAGGTCGTATAAGCACTAAACTGCTGAGTTATAATTTCAGTGTGTATCTAAGTCAGAAAATGAAGCTACAACTGCCACTAGATCTACATGGGAAACATATGGATCTACAATGTTTGTTATCTTAAACATTATAGAACTCAATTATTTGGGTTTTTTTTCCATCAATGAAAGTTACCAAATTAAAAAAGCCTGAACTATATCTAGACTAAAGTGAGATCTATAGGACAAAAACGAACATATTGAAGTATAATGGTTGAATACCCTATAAAACGGAAATTAGCGGTCAAAAAGTATTATAAAATCTTTCTTCAAGCCTAGTTTTTAATTCCTTTCAGTCAATACTATAAAGACCTGATAATTTTATTGATGAGGTGGCAGACATCTTGAGGCCTAATAAAGTTAGTATGACTAGTATTTAATTTAGTTTTAGGAAGTTTTGTGTTTGTTCATATAAGATTTCCAAACATTAACCCAAATTGACTCAATTTTTAAATACTGTTACAGATTTCTATTGGGCTGAGAATTATAATTTTTGCTTTTTTTTCCCACTTCTTGGAAAATTTTCACTTCACTCTCTCTCTGCTCAATTTCAGCGCCAGTGAAACTTGATATTATCTTAGAAATAGTGTCACATTTATTCAGTTTTCATTTATTAGTTGTGTTTGGAAGAGGCATTTGCTGACTTAAAATAGTTTTTGTAGGTTTGTGGGAAAACTAGATTCTGCCGACGACTTCTATTGTATGAATAAAATGAAATGTTGGAAAAACTGACCAAGCTCGTTCCAATCAACTTACATGTCCTCAAAATGTGTCTGTTACAAAAACATCTACGTCTATTTAAACAGAGTGTTTTAATTAGGTCTCTGTGTGCTTTCCTCTTCTAGGACAAAGAAATGCATTTGAGAATGAAAAGTTTAAAATGTCATAATGAGTTGGATCTGGCAATTTTTAGATTAATAAAAATTGTTATACAGTTTTTCCTAAGTTGAAGCGCGTGCAAATGACTGATTCAGTTCTAAATATCAGAATTTCGAGTGAAAGGATAGTTAACAAAGAAAAGATTACTATTTGGGATCCTATAACAGATTTGAGATGAGAGTCAAGTGGACTCCACTCTGCATTTATATAACAAATACTTTTTTTGGACTTTCATACATGAAGAACTACTAGAGTTTCTTTTTCCGAATTTCCATCATTCGATTCATGTGATTGGTGACAATTTTTGTTGTAAAATATAACCGAGAAAAACTTTTTTAAATTCAGTTTTTCGATATGAATTTTCTTTAATTCATTTTGTCAATGACGTTTTTCCATAAATAAAATGCAGTGAATAAATAGTACAATGTTACACTCTGTAAGCCTTTAGATTGGAAAATGATAAAGTAGAAAGGGTTTTTTGAGGCTTTAATTTTTACTTGCATGGGAAATTGCAATGCCATCCTTTATATGGTCTGCTTTAGAGTAAAATGAGTTCTTACACAATGACTCTTTGATGATATAAGCAATTAACTTACTTAAAATTGGTTGATCATGACTCATCTGTGGAACAAGCTCAATAAACAGGACAACTTCGAAAATAATTAACAGTCTGAAATGTGTATAGTGTAGGCCTACATGCAAAAAGGAGAAAAAAAATGTTTGTTGCAATAATGAGAGTTTATACAAAAGCATACTTGTTAAATATTAATCTTAAATGTTAACAGTGTTTTCATATGACTCATACAAATCGTATGAAGACTTACGAAATAAGTATGAAATGAGTTAATGAGCTTAGCTGCGGAATTTTGATGTGAGATGTGATCCAGATTGAAAAGCACCCAAGTCCTCAAAGTAAATAATTATTTTGCCTTGATAAACTGTTCTCGAAGTTAGTACTGCATTTAAATGATGTTGGCTTAGTCAAAAAGTTTTTTCAACAAAATGAAAAATGTGTATCTAAATTTTCATGGAATTTTCAGATGGAATTTTTCCAAACATTAAATCTCTTAAAAAGCTGTAAAGTTACTAGACCATTCATCAAAGCCTGCCCCATCACTTATTTAGATCTAGAATCATTTTCACGATCATTATAAAACATTTACCATCATCACTGTCAGGGTCCACAAAAATCTCGATTATCCACGAAGGGCAAAAGGTTACTACTTTATCCTTGGTCCTGCCGTTGCTATAACTGAGAAAATTTACTGTAAACTTAAAAGATCATAGTTCAGGAGTATAAAGTATACTACCCAAATAAGCAGATATCCTCAAATATAACATCACATTAAGAGGGGTGGTCTTTATTGAGGGGTGCCACTGTATACAAACGATGTGTATCCTGAGAATGCTTGCACTTAAACCCTGCATGTCCAATTGCCTAGGCCCTAACTATACAAGTTAACTTTTGCCTGGAGTAGAATTAGGACAAGTTAAATATTTTTGTGTTTCACAAGACAGTGCTAGTATGACATGTAATAGTAAAATAGCTTAATTGAATCTTGACTGCGCTTTCTTAAGGTCAGTCAAGTTGCTAATTGTTGAAAATTGAAAGATGAAAATCACTACACGTGTCTTTCTCAACTGAGACCTGGTCATGGTGGTGCAGCTAAGTGTAGCCCAAATATGATTCAAGTTAGGTAACATAGGCCTGCATTGAGTAGACCTATCATGTAGGCCTACAAAATTAAGGTGGAGGAAACCGAGGCACAGTGAGTCATGATTATTTTCTAAAACTGGATGATTTTCAAAGAAAAGTAAAACCAAACTAGTTTCCTTATTGGCCATCTTTGTAAAAAGTGACAGTGGGACTAAAACTGTGCTAAATATTTGCCAAGTTCACCTAAGGCTTAAATAATGACAAAACTAAGCTTGTGAAAGTGGGCTTATGAAGACATGCTAGACAAATACCTAAGGATTAAATTTATATGGTTTTAGTTTGTTTAGGGCTTATTTTGTAGTACCTGCCTAAATGGGTTTATATGGCCGTTGCTTCACTACTCACTGGTGCATCGTGAATCTCTTTTTTCTTTTCTCACGTCCAGGGTGAATAAGTCAGATGTTGCTATTATCACCTTCATTGGCTTTTCAGTTACATGTATTAACTGGACACTTTTCTTAGCTTCCAAAAGTCAGAAATTTAATAAAATTATCACTATTTTGAGGGAAATATTTAACACTTTTATTGATTTAAAGTATAGACAAAAGAAGATTAATAGACCTTAATGTGGCATTTTCTCCTGAGGCAAATTTCCAACTTACAACTCTTTTGCCCTGGACGTGAGACAATTGAATATGAATCATATAATAATTCTCTGCTATTCTTGCTGCTGATAATTGTGATGCTAATGCTGAAGAAGTAATGACGATTGTAATGGTTTGATGATGAGGATAAAAATGACATCGGTGGTGTCTTTTAGAAATGAAAGATGTGATTACAGCTGATTGACTATGCTCCAGCCTTTGATTCAGTGTTTTAGTACTGAGGTAGAGTGAACCAAGCTGGAGCTAGATCTAACCGTATGAAACAACATAAAATGTAAGCCTACTATGTCACAACCAAGTATGATCACAACCTTCCACAAGAATTGAATATATGCATTATGATATAATAATTCTCTGCTGTTCTTGCTGCTGATAATGGTGATGTTAATGCTGCTGAAGTAATGACGATTGTAAAGGTGTGGTGGGGGTGATGATAATAATAGTAACATTGGTGATGATGCTGTGCAATTGCCAAGGATATTGGTCACTTTGGTGCCTTTTATACAGAAATCGATAAATGGTTTTGTAAAACCCTAGTGAATTTTTTTATCCACTGCACCAGTTTCCCCTTACATTTGTTTGAGCTGCATAGTGCCAACAGAATTTTTTTTTTAAAACGACCTTTTCTAACATTCACCAGTCATATACTGTAAATGCTGCCCCTCTGCAATTTTCCGCTACACCAAGGTGTATGCAAGTGAGACACAATGTTTGGCAGTACCATGATATTATACATGAAGTTAAAGAAATAACATTTAGTGTAACAAGAGAATAAACAAAAAGTTTATTTCATTTTCATGAATGAAATGGAATTCAAACCAATGCAATGTCAACACATGTATAAAATTTAAGAGCAAAATAGAGTCCACTTAAGATGAACTGCTTGGAGTAAGAACCATGTCTAAAGATTATCACAAACAAAGTTTACCATGTCCATGCCTAGAGCCATCACAAACAAAGTTTATCATGTCCATGTCTAGAGCCTTTTAGAGGAAGTCAAGATAACTTAAAATGTGAGAAAAGTTACAGAATTCATTTCACCTGAAGATTACACTGTAGTTCAACTTTCTCTATTTGAGATACTTCAACTCCTAGGCTATAAGACAATGGCAGTTCTTACATTAACCAGCTCTTTTTAAAAAAGTTTAATACCATAAGATTGAAAAGAGCTTAAGTTGGTTGCACTCATGATGTGGGATTCAATGTTGGCTGTCAATAGTCTATTGCAGTTTATTCGAATCGGAAATTAAAGCTAACAAAAATTCTATTCAAGAGTTGGCATGTACATGTATTATAAATGCAAAGCTCTATACCCGTTTAATCAATAGGAAAGCAATAATTTATGCTAAAAATGTATGGGTGCTTGTTTTTAAAATACATACAGTGTTCCCATATTTTGCAAGGCTGCAGCTTTTGCTGACCCTTAAAGAACCCCATTACTCTCCCCCGCCCCTTTCAAAGTTTTGCCTTTTTTTCTTTTGTGAAAAATTCGTTTTAAATTGACAATTTCACCCAAAACTTTTAAAAATAAGATTAAATCATTAAGATGTAAAATGAAAAAAAATTTGAAGGATTTTTAGTAAGAACATACAGTAAAGCTTTGCTGTACTTTTTGCTACTACATGAATAATTTTTACATCAAAGTCGATCATTGGCAATAATCTTTTGCTAACATAAAATACAATTGGGATTTCAAAAAGTTTATGACACAGAAAACCAACAAAATTGTAATTGGCGAATTCAGCCAAGACAGAGGTATTTGATGTTTTCTGGTAAGCGTTATTTGAAGTTAAAGAAAATTTATTAATCTCTGCACTTAAACTTTAGATTGAGAATCTTGCTATGTTGAGAATCGGATTTTCTCATAACAAAAAAAAATAAAAAAATAGTGAAGTCAGTGACCTCTTTGTACAAATTTTTGGGGTAACTTTTGAAACCTCCATATCATACTTTGTTGTTAATATACGAGGTCCCATTCCATGTTATCTTGATATTAAAAAAAATAATGTAAGAAAGGGAAGAAGATCCTCGCAATGCTCTATGGCTCAAGCACAAAAAAATAGCAAGTTTGTTGTACATTACAATGAACACAAGTAAGAAAACCCTGTAATATAAACTAAAACAAAATTGCATTTACTGAATAACTATTAGGCCTATCACTATCTATTATCATCAGCTCTGTTTTTCCACAACAACCTCTGATAAACAATCTGTCCTTTTAGCATATACATAGCCAACAAGAGCCGTGACAAAAGCCAATGCCATGGATATTGTTACATAGCTATGTAACCTGACCCTGAAGAGGTCATTGTCGTATTGTAAACAATGACCTTTAACACCACAGGTCACCCCCCATACTGAACACACACCATCAATCAAGGATCCGAAGGCCAAGCCTCCAGATAAATAACCTGAAAAACAAAACCAAGAAAAATTAGATTGAATTTGTAACAGAAATCGTCATTTATTTTTATTGATGCAAATGCAAATAATAATTATGCCACTTTCCGCGATGATTCATGTCACGTTATTTTTAGTTGCTTATTTCTATACAGATACAAGTATTTGCCTTAAAAACGAAACAACTAAAACACTCTAGTAATTTTAGAGCTGAAGCTAACACATATGGTATCATACAAAATCTGACTGAAAAGCTTTCTTGAGGTGTTTCTCTTTAAGATAAATACCTAGCAATGAATTGGTGAAAGACTGCAGGCCCATTGAAGCTGTTTTGTCTCTGTCATTGACACATCTGCAAAGGAGGAGAAAAATTATTAGCCCATGTATTTATAAATAATTGATGAAGAAATATTAGGACATTTAGGTCACAAAGATTGAAACTGAAAATTAAAGACAAAAAGCCTAGTGCAAAGTTTTTACTTTTTCAGCTTTCATTCCATTTCTTCCCTTCTTCATTGACTCTAAGAAGACTATTATATATCTGAATAAAAGCACATGTACTTTCATACAAACGTGAAGCCCATTTTAATTGTTTTATCAGTGTTTGTTAAAAATAGGGTCAAATAACAAAACTATCTAAAATGGTGCCTACTTTTGGTACTTCTACTAGTCATAGCTTGTTATGGTGATAGATTGAACTGAGTATACTACAGCTTCTCTGCCTAGGTTGTTTTTCTCAGATTGTTCTAGCCAGATTGATAGATTGAAGGGTATTTTTACAAGCCCAATTCCACTTCAAAGGTGCTCTAAGGGCTTGGGTCCCAATGACAATTTACGGGCTGCCACCCAGAGACTAGCGGGGATACCATGACTTAGCCTCAGTCGGTCACATTATACTGACACCGACCCAACCAGTAGGGGCCCGGACTGTGCTCGGCTGGGTTTCGAATCCACGACCTCTTGGACACCGAGCGAGACCACTACCAACCGAGCTATCTAGGCCCCCTGTTCTAGCCAGAGCTTCAATGTCCGTTATCTACACAAGATGTAAAATGACAAATTGTAGCTTTATTTAAAGGAAATGTACTTTTTTTTATTTGTTTACCTATAATACTTTAGGAGAGCTTGATAAAAACGAACCAGTAGTTTAAATTAAATATCATTATCTCATTCTCAACATACGATCAAACACTTTTCCAAAACAATAGAAACTAGGCATCGAAACAGTTTTTCAATATGAAAAAGTTGTGTATTAAAATGACACAAAGTTCTGCAGAGCAAGCAGCTAATTTTTTACTAAAAAATTCTGCCTATGGGCAACGTATTATCCAAAATGCTCTTTTCTTATATATTCTATACCATGGCTGCTCTTACCTGATAAAAACAATGATTTTTGGCATGATGGTGATAGTTTGGCAGAATGCGGTTAATGCACTGAACAATATATATCCATAGATGGATGAGCATCCATAAGGACAAATTCCAGCATAGGCTGTGCCTCTTTCAATGCATGAGCAATCAGAGTACCAGTAAACCTGGAATACAGCAACACAACAATGTATTTTGTATAATGAATTGACAACAATTACATTTTAGGAGTCTTAGAGTTAGATTCGTTTTCTTATACAAGACTACATCTTGCTGACATGATTTTCCCTCTCTGAATATTTGAATATTTCTTTGTCTTCCCCTATCTATATTTACATCACTGTCTGCCTTACTTGTATTTCTTAAAAAGAATATTTAAGTTTTTATTTTTCAGGTTCAACTCTTTTGTGATCTACATGTATCAATTTCTGTGTATTTTAAATGTCTCTTTGTCTCTTTTGACATGTAGTCAAAATCTATACTACCAATTCATTTCTACCCTAACATCCATCTCTTTAAATGTCTGTATAAGTAACTATAACTATCTACCTAGCGCACTTAATGATCTCATGCCAATTACAAAAATGAACTTCTTCAGTTTATTTTTTTTTAAAGAAAATAATTAGACCTCAATGTGCTCTTATATGTTTGGGAAAGCCAGGTGTCCATCACCCTTTACACAAACTAAAACTTAACCATTAAAATGACTTTTGAGAACACATCGGGCCAAAAACAAATTCTTCTACAAAGCAATCAGACAGCATGACTGTTGCTCTGGCAAAGTTTGAAAAAAAAACTTGATGAAAAATAAACAAAAAAAAATGTATCACAATGAAGAGTGTCAAAACGGGCAAAGTTTTCTCATAAGTTTTTGTTTTCCTAGAAAAGGTTTTATAAAGATAAAGAAGGTGAGAGGTACATGTAGTGGAGTAGTTAATACTTTCCATAGAAACTCTTGTTCAAAGTCGCCTTGTGAAAGCTCAACTTCAAATTTATTTACATCTTTGTCATGTTTATAAAATAACACTCACTCAAAGTCAAACAATACTTTTTGTTTAAAGCCAATAAAAGTATTTCTTTTTTCCACTAGATTCAACTGAATAATATTCAATAACACTCATCTCCAATAGCTTATGACAAATAAAAAAAAAACACTCTTGAATTACATTACATGTAGTTCAGAGTAAAGTTAAGTAAAGTTTCTCATACTCAAGACGAGCGTAGGGGAACAAGGAGCAGAGTCCTTATTTTTCAGGCACAGGACACAGTGAGGTAGTTTGCCATTGCTTTCCTCGCCGCCTGTACTTTCATGAAGTCTAAAGAGACCTAGCTACCCATTAGGCACAAGGTAGGCACAGGGGAGCAAATAAAATTTTGCCCGGAGTTGGCATTGACCTGGCACCTCTCGGACAGTGGGTAACCATCCTACCAATTGCATCACCACTCACTTCAAGACTCAACAATATTTTAAGGAATGGCTAATAATAAATGACACCAGTCTTATTTTTTAAAAACAAACTAACTTTATCAAGGTTAACTTACATGCTCTTTGTTAAAGACCTTAGCACAACCAGCTTGACAGGGGGAGTAGTAGGTGAGCCCATCCACGCCACACACAGGGAAATAGGAGTTTTCTGAGCAGTGGCAGTTGGCGCTGCAGGATGATGGTGAATCCATGCTGGGGTAATACAGTAAAAAATATTTTTAAAAAACTTCATTGGTCTACGTGTTTGCATATAATCCTCTCTCTTGCAAAATCTTCTCTCTTCTCTCTCTACCCACCCACCATTTCTTATCCTTTTCTGGTCCCTATCATTCCATTTTTGGAAAGGGCCTGTGTAATTCTTCTTAAGTTTTAAAATCCTATTTGCGCTGCAGGCAACCAAGTGTACATGTATTTGAACCTGCTATATAAAACATTTTACATAAAGAACAAAAATAAAAGCTGAAATTTGTGCACTCAGCATTTTACTTTATTTTGTACATGTCTTGCAGCCAGAGTGATTGAGTCGGAAGTCGGAAATTTTAATTTTGAGAAAACACCCTCAAAGGTAGATTTATTCATCTTTGCCTCTATATTTTATATGCTGCATTTTTTTGGAAGCTAAAATGATGTGTTGTTCAAAATATCATTACCTTGTAATGCAAAGTTTGAGACTCCTGACTCATTCACCTGGGTTTCGATACATGTTGTTTTTATTTTCCCCCCATTTCCAGGTAAAGTACAATGAAGTTCACAATATTTATTATAAAAAATTACCGTTTTTTTTGTCAAACTTTTTACTAATGATGTTTTAACCCTAAATAAATAATAAATAATAATAATATATTGAATTTATATACCGCATAGAACATTTCCACTATATAACTAGCCTACCCTGAGGAGACCTTTCCCCTCTGTTTTTTTATTCTCCTACCGTATATTGGGTTGGTTGCAGTAAATGAAAAATCCTGCACAGCTTGTCAAGCAACCGGCCAATAACACCATCACATTGAAGCGAAGTGCTGTCATAGCCGACATGCTCATACGTCGCGTCAAGTAACCACCTAGAAATGTGCCCAGACCAGTGGCTACAAAAGACCTGGCAGCTGCAAGACAAAGAGAATTTTTTATGTTAGAAACTGGTTTGCATTCAGCTTGTGGTTGTAAATTCTTCGTATGTTGAATGAAGGCAAAAAAAAAAAGAAAAAAAGCAAGAGAAGGTCAGAGAAGGATTGCTAAGAAACATGTGTAGAAGTAAAAACTTGTGCTTTATATACTTTATTACCACATGTACTTGAACTCATACTCAATATGATAACACAGAAGCTATGAGGTATGAGACGATTTTGAAATTAGTTAATTAAATAATTCAATATATTGTCACCACAAAAAATTGTAACTGTTCATTCTCATAGTTTTATTACATGCAAATGTAATAAGTTATGAAGCTAATGTACAACTACATAGACTTAAGCAACTTCTTATTCTATAAGAATTAAAAAGCATAGGCTACGGACATCAGTATTAACGGAAGTCTCAAACATTGCAATATGGTAGTCAATAGAAAGATCCGCTTTTGTATAAAGAGATAGCGGGCTCAGTCGCTGGCTTGGCAGGGTTGAAATTTAGTCCTAAAGATAGGCTATCTAAACACATTTTCTTGCATTACTCAGGCGTAAAATAAGTACCAGATTGACGGCAGCAAAAAAACTTGTCAGTATGCTGGAGATACTGGTCATTCACCTGGTGCTCGTCTTTATGCATAGAAAGTATATCAGTTGGCAATGGCATCTTGAGTAACCAGGTAATGCTTTTTAAATAATAAAACAGGCTGAAGTGTTAAGCATTTATGTATCATTTTATCTCATGTTCAAATGGTCTTTGGATTGGTTGTTTGAATTTTAACATCTCTTTTCAACTACAAGGTTATATCAGAGACAACGCTTGGGACAATTGAAAGCGTGCTGCCACACTGTGATGTAAGGAGCGCTTGCATACACAACACCCAGTCATATTATCCTGACATCGGGCGGACCAGACTTAGCACTAAATCCATAATGCCAGACACTTTAGGCGGATCAGCTGCTAATTTTAAAGTCCTTAGTTTGACTCGGCTGGGGATCGAACCCACACCTCCCAATCTCTGAGCAAGTATCTTACCGCTAGGCCACAGAGCCAGTCTGAATGGTCTTTGGAAGTTACCGACTATGATATGATTGGGATATACAGTATATGAAGGACATGTTAGTTGGCCACGATTTTGAAGAGTAAGAATAGAGACCAAATTTAATATTTCATTCTTTGGACCACTTGAATATGCAATCAATACACCATGTAAACTGTTTTTACTCACCCATTGTATAGTTGGCTACATGTGCAGGCATATCAAATACTTGCTCTAGATACTTTGCAGTGTAACCATTGGCACTGACAGCAAAAATTATACATGCACTGCAAAGATTCATCAGGACAAAAACTGGATTTTTCCATAGCCGTATCTGGCAGGCAATAAATTCTGGATGAATAATCAAACAAAGATACCAATGGAGAATCAATGCTGTGAGTGAAGCAGTGCAGGGATATAAAGTGAAATTGTGTTTATAAATTACATGCTCATAAAAGAAAAAATTTAATATTCTAATTTGCAGGATCAACATAACACAAAGTAAAGAAAACATCGGTGTAAACCTCCAAATTTGAAGTCTGAGAATCCAAATTTTTCATAATTTGAAGTTTTTTACAAGGTAGATTTCTTTCTCCTCTTTGGCTTTGTTAGATTTGAACTCATAATTTGAAGTTCATGAAGTTTAGTTCTTGAGGCCCACAAAAAATTATTCCTTCTTAATCCATAGCAGTTTCATTTCTCCAAAGCTTGAAAAAGTTTTACCTCTGGTAAAAGTGATGAATACATGGAACTTTGCTGCCACTGTATCTCGGTTAGAAAATTCATGCAGCTCTTGGGACATATGCTTATTTTGCCTGCTTGTGGCACTCTCTAGCAATGGGAGATCATCTACTCTAGTAAAAAGGGAAATACAGAATACAGATTTGTAAAACATTACAGAAATTACTAAGATGCATGATTTACAGTCTATGTGCTCCATTGTTACGAATAATAAAGACTGCAGTTTGTTGTTTAGAAATCGGCACATCATTCATGGAATACCTCATGTACTCACTATTTGTGTTATGCAAGCACAAGTTTTGTGAACTACAGTATATAAAGAGAATATACATTTTTTGTATCTCTTTCTTTTACATAAGTTTTTTTCTAATGCAATTGTTACATTCTGAAAAACGAGAAAATAATCGTATGTGTTAATGCAGAGTGCATAACTAGGGCTTAGAAATAAACCCTGAAACCCTGATCTTTCTGGTCTTTTTCTACTTTTTGAACGCTAAACTTTTTTTGTAGTATGACTTTTAAAATTCTAGATTCAAGACTTTATAATGTACCAATCACCACTGCAGTATACAAGTACCCAGATCATTTTGCCTGTTGAGAATTCAAGCGAGGTAAAAAAAAAAAACCAACAGAATAAAAGCATTTTACTGAAAAAAAATTCTTCAGTCTGATTTTCCATAATTAAAACAAATTTTAGAAGTGGAAGCTAAGATAAAAGTAAAATAGACAGCACATAGCAGTTAGCTTGCTAAATCTTATCTCAATCCTCACTATGGCACAAGAAAAAAGTAGACCTGCTAGTAATATTTATCTAATAAAAAAGCTGGAGGTCTGTCTGTGACTCAACATTACCAACTGCCTGGCTCTCCTTTAAAAAAAAGTAAAAGTCCATATAACTATTCTATTTCTTTTATTTGTCCGCGGCAAGAAAAATTGTTTTTAATGGTCTGACGTCAGAGATATAGGCCACATAATTGTATGTAATTCCTACCCAACTTTTGAAGACACCATCTTCTTGTTAGCGTGATGGGACGGCAGTCGTCTCGGGAAGAGTTGAAGCGGGAGTGACAAAGCTACAGTTACCAGGCCGAGCGTCAAGTAACCCAGCCACCATGCCCCAACCCACCTCGGGTGTTTTGGATCAAGGTCCGTTGCTGAGAATGAAGATTGGGTTAAACATACAGCCTACATGAGGAAAAGTTATAACTGAAAGAAGTGGAAAATTAAAAAAGATTTTTTATAAATGGCGAGTATTGGGATGCAGCCATGATCAGGGAACAACTCTTGCAGTACCGGTATGAGATGTAAGTTAAACCACAGAAAATAATGAGACTACATGTACAAAATTTCTCACACACAGCAGAAATGAGTGCAGTGTGACGTTGTAAACCTGAGAAAAAGCCCTTAAAGTCGCCTCTTCTTCTTTTTTATGTTTTAACCAACAAGAGCTTTATTACCGGTACCTTATAAAAAAATATTGATAACTTCATGAAATTGTTGACGTCTAGAAGCTAGAAAAAGAACATAACTGCATTGTTTGAAAAAAAAACAAATATCCCAAGTTTCACTTTTTAAGCTGTTGCAATGGTTGCAAGACAACCACAACATAAGAATTTAATTGCATACATATAATCATAGCATGAAACCGTACAGATACACACAGATTTTCCTCCCTCACACAAATAATTGGAAGATGCAAAAACAAGCAATAATTGTGACTCAACACGAGAAAACCCAGCTAAAGAAGGTAAAAACTAAAAATATACTAGATGGCTATGGATTTCTTTGTTGAACCAAAAAAAAAAAAAAGAACTAATAAAGCAGTAGCACAGAAAAATAGATAGTCCAAATGCCTAAGCATTATTTTCACTTTTATAGATCTGACCTGAAAAATTCATTTCAGATGCACACCATTGTGAACTGAAACAGGTGGGACTCACCTTCTAAAGTGACGTAAATCTGACTGAAGACCCCGCCAGCAAGAAAAGCCAGCACAGGACCCATCACACTGCAGGTTATCATGATGCCTGGACCACAATGAAAACACAGTTTTGAAAAAAGGATGAGCTATTTTTTTGTGGTGCTTCAAGTTCTAATTGTGTGATTCAGGCACAAGCCGCAAATAAAAAAAAAAAAGAGAAAAAGAGCTGGAATAAAGATTGTCAAGGAAAACAGTTCATTCTCTAAGAAATTGTATTGATAAAAAAAAACACTTGAGAACTCGAGTATAAATAATACATTCAATTGTAATTAGGCATGAATCTTTTCAATAAAAACGAGTATTTGAAAAACAAAATAAACATGGAACTTTTCATCCTTTCTTTCCAGCACATCCCGTTCATCGATAATTAAGATGACCAACTAAAAAAAAAAAAGGATCGTGCATA
This sequence comes from Elysia marginata, assembly GCA_019649035.1. Lineage (NCBI taxonomy): Eukaryota > Metazoa > Mollusca > Gastropoda > Plakobranchidae > Elysia > Elysia marginata. The sequence continues at coordinate 131,590 of BMAT01008740.1, forward strand.
CGCGCAGTCCTTTTGGAATTCCTATGATATATATTCATATCATTGTGAAATTACAACAGCTTTCACAATACACCATCCCACATGTTCCACATAGTTATGTTTTTATGTTTTGTTTAACACAGTGGTACACTTTGCCACACTTAAATTACAAAAAACAATAAATTAGTGGAATTGCACAAACTTGTTCGGTTGGGACTTTCAACTTTTAATGTAAAAAAGGAATTGTTTAATGTGCCCTGTAGACCATATCTCTTCTTTGTGAAACGTATTGGAAATCAATGTAGTTACGAGAACAGTCTACATCAGTATGGTCACATTCTGTTAAAATCAGCTCAAATTATTATTATGTAGGGGGGGGGAGAGTCTACATGTTATAGTCCACTAACTTTTCAAGTTATAATTCAAAGAATTTCACATTAAGGCATTCCTAGTGAGACATTGACATGGATGAGACAACAAATCTGCAAATCCCTGAGAAAAAAAAATTAATCACCTTCAAACATACCTTCTGCTCATAATTTGAGGAAAATATCAACTTGTCCAAATGAGTCAGATATCAAACTTTTCTCATTCAAAGACCAATGTAGTCGTGAGCTTTTAAACTATTTAAAATAGCTTCAAGCATAAGTTTATAATACTTTCTGTTTCATCGGAACATTAAGAAATAAAAAAACTTCTCACATCCGCAGGAGGGAACTATTCTATACAAATTAATGTTCATTTGAGAACTATGCCTTATCATAGGGCTCACAGCCGGTGCTCATTCAAAGTTTTCGTTGAGTCATGAAAAACATTTTTGAATGTTCCTTTAGCATACCTGAATAAAATCCTGTGTTTGTTTTCTTCGTATTGTTGTCAACGTATGTGACTGCAAAAGACAGACGTGGACCTTTGCCAAAACCTTGGATGACCATGCCTGTCACAATGATGGCAAGAGAGATAAACGCAATATGTTCTTGTGGACTCCCTGATGCTGACCACGACCTGCCATCTCCTGATGGTATAAAGACACAAAATACATTGCAATCTAACCATTACTAGTGCATTAAGCTATACAATCTACTACGCAATCTATGAAACTTATTTTGATATCTTATTTAGGTCTGAGGTTTATACGCACTTAAAAACATTGAATCCAAGTGGCGTCATATACAAAATGGAGAAAATTAGACTTCGAGTTTTCATATTGTAATAATAATAATAATGTAGATTATTTATAAAGCGCTTTCCCCAAAAACATTTAGCTCAAAGCGCTATTACATATTAAAAACTCACTCATACAATACCACTATGGCAAAGAAAGTGTAACATAAAAATAATAAGTAGGCTATATTATTTGCACACACACACATCCACACATGCATGATCTAGGACAT